>CAUYRT010105143.1:0-30700 GCA_963574885.1 Lepilemur ruficaudatus | reverse complement strand
TTGCCTGGGCTAGAGTGAGTGCCATGGCGTCAGCCTAGCTCACAGCAACCTCAAACTCCTGGGCTCAAGCAATCCTCCTGCCTCAGCCTCCCGAGTAGCTGGGGCTACAGGCATGCACCACCATGCCCGGCTAATTTTTTTCTATACATTTTTAGTTGTCCAATTAATTTCTTTCTATTTTTAGTAGAGACGGGGTCTCGCTCTTGCTCAGGCTGGTTTCAAACTCCTGACCTTGAGCGATCCTCCTGCCTCAGCCTCCCAGAGTGCTAGGATTACAGGCGTGAGCCACCGCACCCGGCCTGAAAGATTCATTTTTTAAACTTTCCAAAGTAAAGAGGTAAGATATATTTTTAACTTTGAATAAATATAATGAAATATGATATTTAAGTAAGACAATGGAAATAAATAGAGGAAAAATCCAAGAACTATTAAGGTGTTTAATATTTCATCTTTAATGTTTTCAAAGAACAACTAGTAGCATAATTTCAGCGCATAATTTTATATGACAGAATAACCTTGGAATTAAAAAACTATATTGTTTATACAATGGAGTTGAGTGACTAACTCATCAATATACTAATATTTTAGTAATGAAATAATAGCAAGTAACACCTACATGTTAAAATATTCCATATGATTCACAGAAGACTTTAAGGAGGTGGATTATAATTACAGGTTGTGTCAAAAGAAAAAAATTGCAGGGTTCAAATGACCCAAAGCAAATAGGGTAATAAAAGAAACCAAAATTTGTAACAGTGGCTCTTAAACTTGACTAATCATTATAATAACATGGACATCTTTTTTTTAAAAAAAAGAAAATATTTCATGGTCTGTCTCCAAACCTACTAAATACAGTACCAAGGAGATAGGGCCCCAAATTATATAATTTTTAAAAGCTTCCCCATGAGATTCTGATACTCAGTAAAATTTTGGAACTACTGTTTTAGAATGCTCACTTGGGTACGCTCATTCAATATTATGATCTATTTGCTTTAAGCACAGTTATTATGCTATAAATAACAAATGATGAAATTATGTTTCTTACCTGGGATACATTGCTGACATAATTCATTTGGACAGTACTTTCCTTATCAACTTGATTACAAAGGTTCTGTAAAGTAGATGCATATTCTTTATCACTTTTTATTCTCAGGGCCATAAATTTCTTCACTGTTTCCAATAACCGTAATTCCCAGTCTTGCAATTTTAACACAGCTTCATGTGAATTCTTCAGGTCACTCCCAAACCCCATTTTTGTAAGGCACTGCTAATCTTCCACACTGCACAAGTGAGCCTTCTAATCAGCACATACCTGTATATTTAAACACAAGGGGAAAACCTTAAATCAAAGGAAGTTAGTCTTGAAAGCAAAGTTATGGCCCATTCTTTATGGGGTAAAAAGCTCAATACAAGTGAATGCTTTCTCCCAAAGATCCGGAACAAGATGTCTACTCTATTGTTGACTTTTATTCAACATTATACTGGAGGTTCCAGCCATTACAATGAAATAAAAGACATTCAGATTGGAAAGGAAGAAGTAAAACTATCTTTATTTGCAAATAACATCATTGTATGCAGAAAATCCTAATAAAATAGAAGAACTATTAGAATAAATGAGTTTAGTGATATTATAGGTTACAAGACCAAAACACAAAATCAATTATATTTCTATATACCAGCAATGATCAATGCAGAAAAAAACAGCATCAAAAAAGAATAAAATACTTAAGAATAAATTTCACAAAAAATTTAAAGCTTATACTCTTATAACTAGAAAACATTGTTGAAAGAAATATTAAAAGATCTAAGTAAATTGAAATACTCATGATTATAGGTTGAAAGACTTACTATTATTAAGAAGGCAAGACTCTCTTTTACAAAAATTGATAAGTGAATCTTAAAATGTATATGGAAAGGCAAGGGAGCCAGAATACCCACAAAAAAAGTCTTGAAAGAGAAGAACAAAGTTGGAGGACTCACATTTTCCGATCTCAAAACTTACTAAAAAGCTATAGTAATGACGACACTATAGTACTGGCATATGGACAGACATGGGGATCAATGGAATAAAATAGAGTGTCCAAATATAACTCTTCACATTCATAGTAAAATGATTTTCCACAAGGGTGTCAAGTCTATTCAACAGGGAAAGAAAAGTCTTTTCAACAACTAGTCTTGAGACAACTGGATTTGCAAATGCAAAAGCAGATGCCTTCCTTAGACCATACACAAAACATTAACTCTAAATGGTTAGTAGTCCTAAATATCAGAGCTAAAACTACGAAACTCTCAGAAGAAAACACAGGAGCGAATCTTTGTAAACTTGGCTTAGGTAATGGTTTCTTAGATACAACAACAAAAGCGTAAGTGACAAAATAAAAATACATAAATTGGATTTCATCAAAATTAAAAACTTCTGTGCTTCCAAAGATACTATCAAAAAAGTCAAAAGACAACCTATAGAATGGAAAAAAATATATACAAATCTTACATCTATCTGATAAGGGACTTCTAACTGGAATATATAAAGAATTCTTACAACTCAATAATAAAAAGACAAACCAATTAAAAATGAGCAAAGTATTTGAATAGACATTTCTCCAAAGAAGATAAACAAATGTCCAATAAACACATGAAAAGATGTTCAATATCATTAGCCATCAGGAAAATGCAAATCAAAACTACAATGAGATACTACTTTACACCACCAGGATGTCTGTAATCAAAAAGACAGATAATAATAAATGTTGCAGAGATTGCAAAGTGACTGGAACCCTCATCTCCCACTGTAGAAATGCGTTAATAAAATGGTGCGGTCACTATGGAAAACACTTTGCAAGCTCCTCAAAATGTAAAACAGAGTTACCATATTCCCCAGAAAGTCCACTCCTAGGTATATAACCAAGAGAAACGAAAATATGTCTACACAAAAACTTGCACATGAATGTTTGAAGCAACATTATTCATAATAGCTACAAAGTGGAAACAACCCAAAAATCTATTAATTCATGAATGAATAAATAAATTGGGATAACATTCATACAATGGAATATTTGGCAATAGAAAGGAATAAAGTATTGATATAGGCTGTAATATAGATGAACCTTGAAAACATTTTACTAAGTGAAAGGAAACCAGACACAAAAGTCCACACTGTATGATTCCATATATAAGAAATATCTAAAATGGGCAAATCTACAGAGATGGAAAGCAGGTTAGTGGTTGTCCAGGGCTGGCAAATTTGGGGAGAAATGGGGAATGACAGCTAATGGGTACTAAAATTTCTTTTTATGGTGATGAAAGTGTTCTAAAATAGTGGCTGCACAACTCTGTGAATGTACTAAAAACAACTGAATTGTGCAGTGGCAATTGGTGAATTCTTTGGTGTATGAATATAGCTCAAAAAAGTTGTTTAAAAATCACTACAGCATAACTTATGATCATCTAAAGGTCAATTATCATAAACTTCCCCCAAATACCCTGCTTGTTTATTATAAATCCTGAAAATGATGGTAGAATTTATTTTGCTCTCCAGTTTCCTAGAAATTCAGGCAGTAAATTTGTCAGAGCTAGTTAGAAGAAATGAAGAAATATACCTTTTATTTTTAGTTCTAAATCAGCCATACCAGAGGTCAATTTCTTGTTAATTCAGCTAATATCCTCTAAGTCACATAGAAAAACAAGAAGAGGTTTATATCTCTAACCTCAGTGATTTCATCTGAAGACAGGTAAAAATGAGGGTTTTCCAAATAGAGAAAAAAATTACAATTTTTTCCCAACTGAAAGCTGTCCAGTTTTATGAACTCTCAAATAATTAGGAAAAAAATAAAACACTTATGAAAGAACCACACTTCATCACAGTTTCCAAAGTAGAAACCGAGACAATACATGGACTAAACATAAATAAGTCAATACAAAGTAACTGATTTATTTACTTTAACATTAAATAGGATAATTACAGGTTTTTTTTCATTTTAAATGCAGTAGCTTTTAAAAAAATCACTTTAACATACTGTATTTTTTATGGGACACAAGAATTTACTATGACCATTTTTCTATTATTTTACCTGCAGCTTTACTCAGGTCTATCTCATGTGATGTTTCCAACAGAATAATAAGGAACATTTTTTGAGGCCAAAGAAAGGTAAAATATTTTACTTTTCTAAAAAAGCTATGTCTGATATTGTGGATCATGTTATTCTGTAATGGAATAAATATCATTCCTGCTTCTAAACATATCTTGACAACAACCTTTTCTTCCACTATCAGGAATTTCAAAAGGATTGTGAAAAGCTTAGAAGAATAAAAAGGGAAATAGAATCTGGCAGCTATTTAAGAAACACTGAAGCCTTTCCTAAAGACTTACTTATATACACCAATATTTAAGGTCAGAGCATAAAAAATAATTTAATATACAGAACTGCTCTTTATGGAATAAAAAAATTTTAAAACTCCATAATAAATTAAGAGTATATTTAATTGTTGAACTGAAAGATATTATAAATACTTTAGGAATTAAGATAATTATATGATATAGATAATGTTCCCATAGATGCCAAGTGACATATATATAAAAGTATTTGTTGCAGTAGTGTTTGCAACATCCACAACAACAAAAGAAAAAAACCTGGAAATATCTGAAATATACAACAGTAGAAACTAAGTAACTTTGCTGCATTTGATTATAGCTGAATAATTTTAGCAGGTACTACCATCCAAACCATAGTCTACGCGAATTTGTTCAGTGCCCAACTTTCACAACCATATGTGGTAGATCTGTTCACGGTATATTCATTCATGCAGTGGACTACCGTTCAGTCCCAACAAAAATTAAGAAATTTTTTTGTGTACTGATATGGAACTATCATTAAGAACTATTAATTGAATAAAGATACACAACTTAGTATGCTAACTTTGTATAAAAAGGAAGAATAATAATATTCATTCTGCTTATAAGTACATAAAATATTTCTAGAGCAACACATAGTGACTGGGGACAGGTGTGAGATGGAGACTTGCCCTTGTGTACTCTTTTGTATATTTGAATTTTGTTCTAAGTGAATATATTGATATTACCTACTCAAAAAACAAATTAATTAAAGAATTTTGGAAGAGAAAAAGATCAAATTAATGAAAGCTGGAACTGCCCAGAAAATTTCTTAGAAATGGCAAGATACGAGTTAGGACTGGAATCATGACCATGATTTAGACTATAAAAAGTCAAAAGGGAAATGTATTTCAGGAAGTAGGAACAGTACAGGGCCAAAAAAAAAAAAAAGTGAAGATGAGATGCAGTGAAAAAAAAAAGTCTCCAAAACAAAGCTATATGTGGCAAACAGTGGGAGATGGCATACGAATTTATCTCCCACTATTCCTCTGCTCAGGAAACTAATAAAGCTCAAACTTCTTGAATTAATTGGTTTTTAACAAAGAAAACCAAAGTCATGGATGTGATAATTTAAAAAGATTAATTTGCTAGTGCTAGTTGCACAAATATGTTCAGTTTGTGACAATTCATCAAGCTGAGCACCTATGACTTATACATTTTTCTGTGTGTATATTATAGTTCAATAAAAAGAGAGAGAAAGAATCAGACATAGATTTTGATCTGGCAGCCAGGAAAAAAAAAGATAAAATGAGACAAAAGAACACAAGTTTAGAAGCCATTATAGCAATATAACTTGAGAAATGAGGATCTAGAATTGACAATATCAGTGAAGAATTAAAATGGAAGATTCTTGACCTAGTGAATGGATTTACGGAACAAAAGAGAGACAATCCAATGAAAATTTTAAGGCTTCAGTAAGAAAAAAACGGTGATAATACCAAGAGATCAAAGAATGAGAATATGGAGCTACTTTAAGGAAAATATATTCACTTCAGCTGGAAATAAACCTTTAGGTAAAACATTAAGGCTAAAATTTGAGAGTCAATTGCTTAAAGGTGATAGACTGATTGTTGACAGAAAAGCAAGGAATCAAGGACAGAACCCATGAGAATCTGTCAATCCAAGACTGAGATGAAAAGAAGCCAACCAAAGGATAGAGATTAAGTAAGCAAAAGATAAAAAGGGTTTGGCAGAGTCACAGATGCCAGAAGGGAAAAAAAAGATACTACCAATGCCAAATGTCAGAGGGATATGCAAAAACTGCAAGAACTCATTGGAATTTTAGGTAAAATTGGTATCATGAAATAGTACCTCAGAAGATCCTACCGCCAATAAATATTGAAAAGAACAAGAAATCGTTTTTAAGAAAAATCAAAACTTTTTAAAAATCAAAATTACATCGAGTGTGTTCTCAGACCACAGTGGTATAAAACTATAAGTCAATACTGAGAGGAATTCTCAAAATTATACAAATACATGGAAATTAAACAGCACACTCATGAACAATATTACATCAACAAAGAAATTAAGACAGAAATTTTAAAAAATATTTTAAACAAATGAAAATGGAGACAAAAGGTACCAAAACTTCCAGGATACAGTAGAAGTGGTGCTAAGAGGGAAGTTTATAGCATTTTATGCCTACATCAAAAAAATAGATCACAAATTAACAATCTAACATCACAATTCAAGGAACTAGAAAAATAAGAACAAACCAAAAGCACAGTTAGTAGGAGACATAACAAAGATCAGAGCAGAAATAAACAAAATGGAGACCAAAAAACACCACAAAAGATCACTGAGACAAAAATGTTGGTTCTTAGAAAAGATAAAATTCATAAACTGTGAGCTAGACAAACCAAGAAAAGAAGATAGAAGATCCATATAAACATAATAAGGAACAAAAAAAGAGACATTCCAACTAACACCACAGAAATACAAAAGATTATCAGAGACTACTATGAACAACTATACGGTCACAAACTAGAAAACTTAGAGGAAATGGATAAATTGCTGGAAAATTATAATCTCCCAAAATTGATCCAGGAAGAAATAGAAATCTTAAACAGGCCAATAACAAATAGTTAGACTTAATTTTTAACAAAAAAAAAAAAAAAAAAACCTCTCAAAAAAAAGCCCAGAACCAAATGGATTCATAACCCAATTCCATCAAACACACAAAGAACTGGTACCAATCCTTCTGAAACTGTTCCCAAAAATCAAGGTGGAGGGACTCCTCTCTAACTCATTCCACAAGGTAGTATCACCTTGGTACCAAAGCAGACCAGTACCAGACAAGGACACATGCACAAAAAACTACAGGTCAATAACCCTATGAACATAGATGCAAAGATCTTCAACAATATACTAGCAAACAGAATCCAACAGCACATCAAAAAGACAATATAGCATGATCAAGTGGGTTTTATTCAAGGGATTCAGGATGGTTCAACTTATGCAAATCAGTAAATGTGACTCATCACATAAACAGAATAAAGGACACAAACCATATGATCATCTCAATAGATCAAGAAAAAACATTTGATAAAATTTGGAATCCTTTCATGATAAAACTCTCAACAAACTAGGCATAGAAGGAACATACCTCAAAATAATAAAGGCCACATATGACAAATCCACAGGCAACATTATACTGAACAGGCAAAAGTTCAAAGCAATCTACCAAAAAACTGGAACAAGACAAAGAAGCCCACTTTCACCGTTCCTATTCAACACAGTACTGGAAGTCCTAGCCAGAGCAATCATGCAAGAGAAATAAATAAAGAACATCCATATTGGAAAAGAAGTCAAATTATCTCTGTTCACTGATGATACAATCTTTTAGCTAGAAAACTCTAAAGACTCCTCCCAAAAACTCTTAGATTTGATTTTTAAAAATTCAGTAACTTTTCAGGATAGAAAATTAATGTATAAAAATCAGTGGCATTTCTATACACCAATAATGATTAAGTGGAGAACCATATCAAGAAGAAAATCCCATTTACAACAGCTACAAAAGAAATAAAGCACAAAGAATAAAGCAGGAGGCACCACATTACCTGACTTTAAATTACACTACAAGGGTATTGTAACAAAAACATCATGATACTGGTATAAAAGACACATAGATCAATGAATCAGGATAGGGAATCCAGAAATAAAGCCACATATGTATAGCCAACTGATCTCTGACAACATTGATGAAAATATGCACTGGGAAAACGACATCCTTTTCAATAAATGGTGCTGGGAAAATTGAATTGCCATATGCAGAAAAATGAAACTGGATACCTATCTCTCACCATATACAAAAATCAACACAGGATGGATCAAAGACTTAAATGTAATACCTGAAACTATAAAAATATAGGAAGAAAACCTAGGAAAAAAGCTTTTCCTTTTTTCTGGACATTGGCCTAGGCAAAGAATTCATAACTAAGACCTCAAAAGCACAAGCATGAAAAATGAATATAGACAAACAGGACTTAAACTAAAAAGCTTCTGCACAGCAAAAGAAACAATCAACAAAGTGAACAATCTGCAAAATGGGAGAAAATATCTGCAAATTATGCATCCATCAAGGACTAATATCTAGAATTAACAAGGAATTCAAACAAGTCAATCAAAAAATAATAATACCCACATTAAAAAGTGAGCAAAGTACATGAATAGACATTTTTCAAAAGACAAATGGCCAAAAAGCATATAAAAAAATGCTCAATACCACTAATTATCAGAGAAATGTAAATTTAAGTCACAATGAGATATCTTATACCAGTTAGAGTAGTTATTATTAAAAAGTCAATAAACAATAGATCTTGGTGAGGATGCAGAGAAAAGGAACACTTATAGACTGTTAGTGGGAACATAAATAAGCAAAACCTCTATGGAAAACAATATGGAGATTTCTCAAAGAACTAAAAATAGACTTACCACGCCATCCAGCAATCCCACTACTAGGCATATACCCAAAAGAAAAGAAATTACATTATATCAAAAAGATGTCTGCATTCATATGTGTATCACAGCACTATTCACATAGCAAAGATATGGAATCTACTTACGTGCCCAACAGATGATTGGATAAATAAAATGTGGTGTGTATACACACATACACACACACACACACATACACAATGGAATACTGCTCAGCCATAAAAAGTAATGAAATCATATCTTTTACAGCAACACGGATGGATCTAGAGACCATTATCTTAAGTGAAACAACTCAGAATTAGAAAGTCAAACATTGCATGTTCTCACTTATAAGTGGGAGCTAAACAACATGTACACGTGTACATAGAGTGTGGAATAATAGTCATGGGAGACTCAGATGAGTGGGAGGATAGAAGGCGAATGAGGGGTAAGAAATTACTTGATGGGTACAATGTTCGCTATTTGGATGATGGTCACACTAACAGCCCAGACTTCACTACTATACAGTATATCCATGTAACAAAAGTGCACTCATACCCCTTAAATTTATATAAATAAATAAACAAACAGACAGACAATTGGGAAATTTGAGTATCTTTCAAAATAACTACTTATGATAGAATACTTTAAAAACTACAGTCTTGTAGATGAAACAAAACTAACAAAATTGCAGAACCTGGTTGGGTGATGGGTACTTGGGGGCCCATTATAATATTCTCTTGGTTTTTCTGTAGGTTTGATAATTCCACTAAAGAATGTTAATAAGAAACCCTGGATAACATTAGAATTTTACTATAAAAATAAAAAATTGACTTCTATTTATTAAGGGCTTACATTAAAAATGATTTCTCCTTCAAATATATTCATTTTGATTCAAAAAATGGCAAAGGTTCTTACATCATAATAGCTACTTGTATGAAAAATCTCCCACTTCTGTTCCCATAACAGATATCTTTACCCCTCTTGTAGAATGCTTTTGGCTTCCACTGGAACAGTTTCATCCCTGTTCCTTATCCCAGACTCCTCAATCAATTCTACCTCTAATGGAGCATCTCAGCAATGAATAAGTCTAATCACAGGTCCAACCATTACTGTGGTTTACCAACAAAGGAATCTGTCTTCTTGTTCTATATCTTAGTAAGAGACTTTGTTCATTCATTTATTCACCTAATAAGCCCTTATTAAATGTCCACAATATGCTGGGCACTAACTGAGGGCTGAATACACAGAAATAAAAAGTACCATTCCCAGCCTCAGGGAGCTTATTAAAGAAGAAACGGTTCTAACATACAACAATAATTGCTAGAATGAATCTCAGTGTAAAATGTACGAAGAACACTTGAAAACTTGAAAAGTATATCCTAATCCTGGCTGGAGCAAAGAGGAGGAAAAGTCTTCAAAGACCTCCCTAAATCATCTAGAGTAGTCCCCTTCCTCAATGAAATTTTCTTCCTTTCCTCTCAACCAAAATATGATTCTCCCCTCTTTAAATATACTGCATAAAAGTCACCTCCTACCTCCTCCCAAAAAAACTACACAGTTCTTAAATACCATGTAATTCTTAAAGAAAACCAACCAAATCTATGAGACTCAGAAGACAGTAAGTAAGGAAGACAAGAACACTCACTGAGTGACAATTCTACACATGAACCCGCGAGAGATGGTACTTAAATTTTTTTCTTGTTATGCCTAGCTCCATGACTATCTCTATTAACTTGCTTATACATCATTTGCATCTTAATCTATTTCGCACTTGAAATTGCATATTTTTCAAAGACAAAGGCTTAGACTGCTATTGCTTTATAATGTCCACAGCTACTAGGTATATATTCCTAGACATAACCGAGTGGTTACAAGGTAGGGATGGACAATAGAGGACAAGGGAGGAACTCCTTGAATCTCAATTGCTGACTAGTGCCAGTGGATCAAGTACCACATAAATCTTCTAGTTTTCTTATCGTTAACTTAATACAACCACATGTAAAAACCTCAGCCAATGTACTACATATATAAAGTTGGAATTATGTTTTGGGGAAAAAAAAAAGCTTGGAAATGACAATTTTATCTCCAGGAACCTCAGAGAACTGGAAGGAAAAAGCAGATTGCAAATAAGTTTTGATAAATAATAGTCTAAGAAATCATGCAATTCCCAAAAGAGACATTAAGTATACACAAATTATATATCTGAAAAGAAAACATGGAAGGGAGGGGAAAAAGCAGGGGACTGTTCAAAACTAAAAGAGAATAAAGAGGCTTAAGAACTAAATGCAGTGCATGACCTGATTGAATCTTGGATCAAAAAAACTCAAAAACATTTTAGGGATAATTAGGGAGATCTGATTATGGACCATTATATTAAACATTGCTATGGCTTGAATGCATGTGTCCCATCAAAATTCATATGGTGGAATTTAACCCCCAGGTGATGATATTAAGAGTGTATGGGGATCCTAATCACTCCCGAGGTGATTAGGCCATGAAAGCTCTGTTCTCATGGATGAGATTAATGCCCTGTAAAAAAGGCTTCAGAGAGCTGCCTTTCCCCCTTCCATCTCTTCTGCCATGTGAGGACATCTAAAAGGCGCCATCTATGAGAAACAGGCCTTCACCAGATACCAAACCTGCTGATGCTTTCATCTCAGACTTCCCAGACTCTAGAACTGTGAAAAATAAACTTTTGTTGATTATAAATTACCCAGTCTCGGGTATTTTGTTATAGCAGCAGAAATGGACTAAGACAAATGAATTCTTAAATTAATGCTAATGTTCTTATATGTGACATTGGTATTATGATTATGTGGAGATTGTATTCTTAAGATCTGCATGCTAAAATTTTTAATTATCATGACATCTTTAATATAGTTTCAAATGGTTTTAAAAGTATATAAATATGTAAAGAAAGAGAAAATGTGGCAAAACGTTAAGAGAGTAAATCTACCTGAAAGGTAATATGAGTGTTTGTTGTCCTATATTTTTAATTTTTCTGTAGCACTGAACGTTGCCAAAATGAAAAGTTGAAAGGGCGGGAAGATGAAAAGCATGAAAGGAGGCAGGCCAGCTTGACTGAAGCAAGAGGAGTAAAAGCAGCACTAGTCTCAATAATCATAAAAACAAGTTGCATGATCTTGGGCAGGTCACAAAACATCTCTAGGTCCCAAAACCTCTCTAGGTTCCAGCTGAAGGAGAAGAAAGTAGGATGATCTCCAAAGCACCTTCCAGCTATAAAATCCCATTATGCTACTACTACCTCTGAGCTCTAAAACACATAAGATAACCATATGCAAAGTAGAAACCTTACAGGATTGTTGTAAGGATGAAACACAATGAAAGATTTAAAACTGCCAGCCAAATGCCTCTTATTTAGAGGACAAACAAATATTAACTCCTCTCTTTTGAGAAAACATCTTAAAAATTTTTCAGAGAAAAAGCAAGATAGGACTACTGATTAATTTAGAAGAAACATCAGAGTTAGATTTATTTTAATATCTATTCCATTTCCTTTTGCACCTAAAATATCAACCCTAAGATGCTGATGTTCTGATGAAGCCACAAAACCTGAAAGATAATACATGAACCTCCTAGGAGTTTAGATGAGCTAGGAGCTTTCAAGTGAGCTTAGTATGATATATACCTAAATGGTAAGATGCCTGAAAATCTCCAAAATGAAATAATAATAAAATTACATATCAGAACATTGGGTTAACAGTCTGGGAAGATTTCAGACTGGCTGAAAATGTTAAAAGAATGATCTCTTTTGAAAGAAAGCAAGGAAGAGGAGGCTTAAAACTCAGTATAATAGTACAGATCAATTATTTTAACTCCCAGAAATATTCTAAAGTCATATGAAATTAAGCTCATAATTAAAAGTTATACAAAATTAAATTTTAGGTAAAAAACAAAACAAAGTATTAACTAATACAAACTACAAATTTGCCAGATGCTTTATTTCCAGCACCAATGTCATTTCTAGCATTATAATTAATTACCTTTTGGTAAAATAACCAATCCTTCACATAAGGGGAAGACTGTTTTCTAAAATGTTTCTTCTGTACATGATACCAGCATGCAACCAATTGCTCAAAGACCAAAACTCTTGAAGTCATCCTTGAATATATTCTCTCTCTCTTTCCACACCCAGACAGTCCACAAGTCTCATGAATTCTGACTCAAAAAAATGCATCTCAAATCCATCTATCTCCCTTGTAACTAGCACCTTCGTTCAGACCACCACTATCTCACCTCAGCTCCTAAAAGCCAGATTTCACATTCACCTCAGCCAGCCCATTCCTCACAGAGCAGTTAAAATGGTATCATTTAAAATACAAGGCAAACTTCTTGCCAAACCCTTCAAAGCGCTAAATACTTCTATAATTTCTTCCTGCCCATCTCTGGCTCTTTCACTAAGTCAGCCACACTGGGGTTTTTTGATTCCTCAAATTCAACAAGCTCTTTCCTCATTTAGGGTCTTTGCACCCACTATTCCTTCTAATAAGAATGCTTTCCCCATCAAATCAAACCATATACACATACAACTAACTCTTTAAATAGCTCCTTCTCATATAATAGCTCTCACCTTAAATATTAACTCCTCAAAGGAGCCTTATATGAATCTATCTAAAGTAGCTCCCACCTCCTCTCCTCCAAATTATTTGGCTTTTTTTTTTTTTGCTTTCCTTCAAAAAATGTATTGTAATTCATAATTATTTTCTCAATTTATTTTTTAACCTGTCCCCCCTTGTATAATAGAACATAAGAATGAGAATAAGGATGGAATATCGAGCTTATTCATCATTATAGCCTCAGAAGCAGCACATTGTATGATAGTTAATAGAAGCATATCAATGTACATGAAATGAATGAATGAAATAGTAAATAAATATATGATTATATTAGACAATGAGACTAAAATGCTATTAACAGAAATACAGAAAACAGAACTAAGTACACGTGTTTGAGAAGAAAAATATAATGTGTTGAATTTGGTGCTAGGGAATTGAAAGTATAGGACTGGCGGACACACAGGTTGAGGAAGAGATATAGACTGGGATTCTGTTAATTATAAGTGTTACTTGAAATAAATAATTATATCACAAATGAGATAAAATTCATTAGGATAATGAATTTGACAAGCAAAAAATAAATAACACAAATATAAAATGGTAGTAGGCTGCATAGATAGCAGATGAGTCTAACACAAAATACACTACAAAACTAAGTCACAGTTTCAGAGACCAAAAAAAAAAAATGTTTTCAGTAATTTACTAAGAAGAGTAAAGTAATCCTACCTTACTACTATTCCTTGCTGGTCATGTCTTAGCTAAAGTAGCAGGTCCATGTTGAGATGTTACACGTTAGGGATGAGGCAGACACTTGAGAAAACGTGAAGTCTCGTGAGAATGACCATAGGTCTAGCCAAAAGACATGAGCTGCAAGAAGAAATTCAAGGAGTCAGAACTGTTCACTACAGAGAAAGAAGTAAAAATGTGTACATGAAGTGTAATTGGCTATTACTGGAAATTAGCTATGATGGTTTATCACAGGCACCACATTAAAAATAAAATACTACACTTACCTAGTTTCTCTATCCACTGCTTACTCCCTTTCCTGTCTTTCCCAAACTTCCCTAATGTGTAATGTATTTTACCTTCTCCCCCAATCTACTCCCTCAGTTTTGAAGAGGTAATTCATGTTTTTCTCCATTTTTACATCATAAAACTTACTTTTAAGTTTGAAGCACATTAGAAGAAAGTGACTACACTTGTTAAAATATTATTACAGCCTAAAGTAATTAAGTATGTAAGAAACACTAAAAGGCTAGGGAAGGTTTGGGAAGGATTCTCCCAGCAAACACATACTTTCTCAGTCTCACATACTTCAGTGTGCCAAAGCATGATCCTTGAATTCGCTGTTCTCCCTTCAATCTTTGAAACTGGGAGACCTTCTAAAAGGATTTTTAGTCACTGGCTCTCTTCTTTATTACTGATGTCATTACATGTAGTTTACAGCCCTGTCACAGCTTCTCATTTCTTTGTCTCGTGCCCTCCTATTTCGAATCCTGACTTCCTGGTTTATCATCAGCTCTCCCCTTCTTCCAAGCTCTTCTTTTTTTGTTTGCCTATTCTATTTCCTGTCATTTCCCTTACTTCCTTGACTTTCATGTGAATCAGATGACATTCCATAAATGTTACCAACAAGATTACTCCTTTCCTTCTGGTTAGGAAATGGTCCAAAAACAGTTTGTCAGGCATATTCTCCAAGTTTTCCCTTCTCATCTTTTACCTATTTCCAAAGGGCTCCTTCTTTGCCCCCAGACAAGTATTTTATTTCCTTTTAAATTTGGCAAAGTTCCCAATGCTAGAATTGTTTGGAAATCTAATCTACATATATAATTAAAGTGTTATTACATCCCTCTTCTTCCACTAGACTGTGACATAGTTGAGGACAAGGATTTTTATCTTAATATAGTCAGCATCTTACATAACATAGTAGCCACCAAACAAGTAATTATTGAATGAATGAAATCCCAAGGTGAATTACAGCTTTCTCTGATTTGTACATTTTAGTGTAAAGTAAGGCTTCAACAAGAGTTGCTATATTAAATGATAAAATTCATAACTTAAAATATTTAAAAATGAAAATTTTAATCATGACTTTGGTTTTATACTTACTGCTTTCAGTACAATATGTTCAATTAAACCCCCAAGGTATAGTACAGTTAAACAGTATTACTCATAAATATTTCTGAGGAGCAAAATGTAGTATGTATCTAAATGTGCACATTATATTTTATATATATATATATATGTACATATATATATATATAATTCCACTCCAAAGACAGACCCCAAAATTACTGGACAATTCATTTAATTTGAAAATTTTTAAGACTCTCTTTTCTATCAACAAAAATAGTTGAGAGTTATTTAAAATTCCATATTCTGGACTCTCACTGTGACATGGAAATGATAATTTTCAAAGACCTAAGTACGAGAAAGACAACTATTCTACTGGGATTCCATGCCCAATATTGAGCAGTGTCAAATGTCCTGCTCAAGAAAGCTAGTAAAGCACCCATGTGTTATGTCTCAATCTCTAACTTGGTCTTTTCTATAATTTTCATTTTTTAATGAAAAAAATAGCATGCTTCTTTGATATTGAAATGGTTTGGGTTAAAAGTAAATAACACTTTTTTCAGTGGCATCTCTAAATGGAACTTTTCTTTGTTCAAACTACTGTAAACCTAAGAATAAAAAATTATATTCCTTGTGTTACTTCAGAGGTATTATCATCCTTATCAGAACTCAGCAAAGGTTTCCACATACAACAGCTGAAAATGTATAATGACTACTTTCTAGAGCACCTTAATCTTCCCTATCAATTTCCCCAATTACACAAGCTATCATCTCGAACTCACACTCACAGACAAAATAGTTCCTATTTATTCCTTGAAACATGCTTTTCTTCATGAATGGGAGCAGGGTGAGGCAAGAGAAGTACCTGGAGTACAAAATTTAAGACACTCGCAGGGTCACGCAAGTGCCACCCTGCAGTTTTACAGTCCTGAAAGTGAATGCATCTCACATTGTGTGCCCTAGGCATCTCTCTTACCCCACCCTAGTCCTGGCCCTACTTCTCTTTCCCATCTCTGCTCCCTCTACCTCTCAAATAAATATCCCTTTACTTTTTCAAAATCCAATTCTGATAAACCAAATAACTAAAAATAAACAATGAATTTAAGTATAATTTTACAACATTTAAAATTGTATTTTAAAAAAAAAATGTCTTGTTCATGATGTGATGGCAGGTGAAAAACAGATGAGGTACTAATGCCTATATACAACAAGATTCTAATTTTCTTTAAATGAGTGTGAGTTGCATGTGCATAGACCTGTGTTGTTTTTTTTACTCTGAAGCATCTATCTCCACTTCTTTTGGTAGCAGCATCTCAATTTCTTCTCTTGAACTACCCTTCTCTTATCTTTAATACCCATGGTTTGTTTGGGTGGCACAAATCACCAACACTCTAAAATTCTTGGTGTAGGACCATGACCCAGGTCTGGAAAATCAGCATATTCCTTCCCCCAAGCAGTAGTTCAGAAATGGATATGTAACAAAAATTGGATGGATAAGATTGAATCCCAACATTTTTGCAGAAACTAATCAGGAAGGAAAGTTCTCTTTTAGCTGAGGTTGCTAAACTGAAAGAACATTAAGTACCTACTTGACAATTATCCAACCCAGAGAAAACCAAGAGAGGGAAAGAGAAATGGAGAAAACTCTAAAAACATTTGCCCCTAAATCTGAGTTCAGATATAAATAGATATAGCTGCTAGAATTTAGAATTTCTGCTAGGATACAATTGTCTCTGGATTTCTTATGTTCCTGTGTAGTCAAAGCCTTCTGAGCAAAATGTACTACAAATGGATATTTGCAAAATAGTCTTGGAAGCTAGAGACAACGTCTCCTTAAAGATAGAGACCTTCAAAGAGCTTTAGAGAAATAAAGTTCTCTCTTTCTCCTCCCTGGAAACATTTTATTATAGGATAATAAATCTAAAGATACCTTCTCCCTCTCCCCTGGAGGACATCTGCTTAATGGGTAATCTATCGCCCTCTGCAGGGAGGATGGCAGATGTGCCAGAACCCATTACATGCTTAGAGACTCCTAATTTCCAGTCTCCTCTCCTGTGGTGCAAATCCACTGCAGGTGTAGGTAAACATGTGGCCCTCCTCACATTGCCTTGTCACAGGGATGGAGCTAACATATTTCTCTAGCTACTGCCTTTGCTATAATAAACCCTGATTCTCTGACCCAGGACTCTTCTGTTAATGTATGTATCTAAAATTATGGCAGGCTAACTTGTTAGCTTGCAAGCAGGGTATTTTCAGTCCCTTCAGAGTTTCAGACTTAACAGTTAACATGAAGCAATATGTTGTTTTTTTCTCATTTATTAATTCATTCAACAAATATTTGCTGACAGCCTACTAAGCCAGATGCCATGAAATTTCCTATATAACAAAAGACAAAATTCCTGCCCTCATGGAGATTATATTCTAGAAAAGGAAACAAACAAAATAAATAAGTAAAAGACACAGAGTTAGGTGGTGATAAGCACAATAAAACAATAAAAAGCAGGAAAAGGTAACAAGAAGTATGGTGCAGGTAGGAGATTTGAAATTTATGTTGGGTAATTAAAGTCCTTACAGTTAAAGTGATACGTGAGCAAAGACCTGAATGAGTTAAGGAAGTGAGTCATGCGGCTATCTGGAGAAAGAGCATTCCAGGCAGAGGAAACAGTAAGTACAAAGTACCTACACTTAAGGAAGAGGCCTGTGTGCAGTGAATGGTGGAGAAAATAGTAAAACCTGAGTTTAGAGAAAGATCCTGCAAGAGAGAAGGACAGCAGGAACACAAAACTATAGCTCATTTTAAGGATTTGAGATCTTACTCTGAGTTACATAGAAAATTGAAAGATTCAGAACAAACAAGTGACATGATCTCTTCTCTCTCAAAAGGTAGTAGTAGCGGGAGACCTCTTAAGAGTTACTTAGGAGGAGAAAAAGGATGGCGTTCAAACAGGATGATAGAAGTAGAGGTGGTAAGAACTAGTCAGATTCTGGATTTTTTTCTAAGCAAACAAAATTTTATGAAAGGTTATGTAGGGGGAAGTTAAAGAAAAAGAACCAAAGATAACCATAGGGTCTGGGGCCTAAGCAAAAACAAAGATGGAGTCGCCAATTACAGAGATGGAAAGAATTGATTTTTTTAAATGAGGATCTGTCACTGGTATCCCAAACAAGTCTGACAAATATCAAAATTTATGCCAGAAATAAGGTAATACAAGTGACAGCTATAAAATGTGGAACTGAGCCAATGAAAAGTGAAGGGAACTTGGTATACCTCTATTGCAAGGTGAGAAGTCAGCAATCCTCAATAAGCAAAACAGCTGGTAAATTGCTGCTCTTGTAAATCTGACTACAGGCATACCTTGTTTATTGTGGTTCGTTTTACTAGACTTCAAAGATACTGTTTTTCTAACAAACTAAAGGTTTGTGGCAACCCTGCAAGTCTACGGGCACCATTTTTTCTAATAGCATGTACTATTAGAAATGTACTATTATCACTTCATGTTTCTGTGTCACATTTTGTAACTTTCACAATATTTTAAACTTTTTCATTATTATTATATGTGTTACGGTGATCAGTGATCAGAGATCTTTGACGTTACTATCATAAGTGTTTTGGGGCCCACAAACCACACCCATATAAGATGGTGAAATTAATTGATAAATATATATGTTCTGACTGCTAACTGACCAGCCGTTCCCCAGCCCCTTGTCCTCTCCTGGGGCTTCCCTATTCCCTGAGATACAACAATATTGAAATTAGGCCAATTAATAATATCCTCTAAGTGTTCAAGTGAAAGGAAGAGTGACACATCTCTCACTTTAAGTCAAAAGCTAGAAATAATTAAGCTCAGTGAAAAAGCCATGTCAAAAGCCAAGATAAGCTAAATGCTAGGCCTCTTGTGCCAACAGCCAAGTTGTGAATACAAAAGAAAAGTTCTTGAAGGAAATTAAAAGTGCTACTCCAGTGAACACAGGAATGGTAACAAAAAAAAAAAAAAACAGCCTCATTGCTCATAGAGAGTTTTAGTGATCTGGATAGATCAAATCAACCACTATATTTCCTTAAGCTAAAGTCTAATCCAGAGCAAGCTTATGAAGGTTGAGAGGTGAGGAAGCTGCAGAAGAAAAGCTGGAAGCTAAAAGAGGTTTGTTCATGAGGTTGAAGGAAAGAAGCCTTCTCCATCACATAAAAGTACACGGTGAAGCAACAAATACTAAGGTAGAAGATTCAGCAAGTTATTCAGAAGATCTAGCTGAAATAATTGATGAAGGTGGGTTACACCAAACAACAGATTTTCAGGGTATACAAAACATCCTTTTAATGGAAGAAGATGCCATCTAGGGCTTTCATAACTAAAGAGAAGTCAATGCCTGACTTCAAAGCTTCAAAGGACAAGCTGACTCTCTTGTTAGTGGCTAATGTAGCTGGTGACTTGAAGTTGAAGCCAGTGTTCATTTACCATTCTGAAAATCCTGGGCCCTTAAGAATGATACTAAATCTACTCTGCCTGTGCTCTATAAATGAAACAACAAAGTCTAGATGACAGCACATCTATTTACAGCATGGTTTACTGAATATTTTAAGCCCACTGTTGAGACCTACTGCTCAGAAAAAAAAAGATTCTTTTCAAAATATTATTGCTTGTTGACAATGCACCTGTTCACACAAGAGCTTCGATGGAGATACACAAGGAGATTAATGTTCTCAGGCCTGCTAGCACAACATCCATTCTGCAGCTTATGGATGAAGGAGTAATTTCACTTTCAAATCATATTATTTAAGAAATATATTTTGTAAGGCTATAGCTTCCATAGATAATGATTCATCTGATGGACCCAGGCAAAGTACACTGAAAACCTTCTAGGAAGGATTCATCATTCTAGACACCATGAAGAACATCTGTGATTTATGGAAGGAGGGCAAAATATCAAAATCAGCAGGAATTTGAAAGAAGTTGATTTGAAGTGTTTAAGATTTCAGTAGAGGAAGTAACTGTAGTAACTGTGGTAGAAACTGCAAGAGACATAGAATTGGAAGTAGAGTCTCAGGATGTGACTGAATTGCTGCAACCTCATGATAAAACTTGAATAGATGAGGAGTTGCTTCCTATAGATGAGCAAAGAAAGTCATTTCTTAAAATGGAATCTATTACTGGTGAAGACACTGGGAACATTTTTGAAATGAAAACAAAGGATTTATAATATTATATAAACTTAGTTGATAAAGCAGTGGCAGGGTTTGAGAGGATTGATTTCAATTTTGAAAGAAGTTCTACTACGGGTAAAATGCTATCAAATAGCCTTCACATGCTACAGAGAAATCCTTTGTGAAAGGAAGCATTAATCAATGTGGCAAACTTCACTATTATCTTATTTTAAGAAATTGCCACAGCCACCCCAACCTTCAGCAACCACCACCCTGATCAGTCAGATGCCATCAACACTGAAGCAAGATCTTCCACCAGCAAAAAGATTATGACTTGCTGAAGGCCCAGATGATGTTTAGCATCTTTTAGAAATAAAGTACTTTTAATTAAGACGTGTACATTGTTTTTTTAGACATGATGCTATTGCCCACTTAATAGTATAGTATAAACATAATTTTTATATGCACTGGGAAACCAAAAAATTCATGTGACTCACTTTATTGTGACGTTCACTTTATTACAGTATGGAACTAAACCCGCAATATCTCCAAGGTATGCCTGTACATGCCTACTAAGAATGAAACTGTAAAGTACTTAGTAAAAATGTTAAGATGTTGGTATATTGGCTACTAAGCTGTAGACTTCAGTAAGGTCTGTCAGGAAAGAAGCACACTTTGGGTGAAGGCTTAACAAAAGGAGAACTCTTTCAGTCTGTCACTACAAATCCAGATAATCTTGCAATTTACAGGGTGAAAACTGAATATCCCCAAACTAAAATCATAATTAACCAGAAGAAAAATGTCAAATAAATTTGGGAGATGGAAAAGCCTAATGCTGCAGGTTCCTACCCAAGCATCCTAGCAAAGAAGATATTTACCCATATTATAAAGAATCACCCACTAATGAAACAGCCTGTGAGCAAGGACAAATAAGCTGTGCATCATTAGCTCAAGCAGTTGCTCTCAATGGTTTCTAGGCAGAAGCCAAGATAGAGACTGATAAGCCTAAGATTTGTAGGGTTTCTCAACCTTGGTACTATTCACATTTTGAACCAGATAATTCTATGCTGTGGGAGGCTGTCCTATGCACCACAGGATGTTTAACAGTATCTTTGGCCTCCATCTACTAGATGTCAGTAGCACCTACCTCCCTCACACCCCACACACACACATACTCAATTGTGACAACAAAAATGTCTCCAGATGCTGTCATCTGCCCCATGTTGGAGAACCACTGGATTAGGGTGATAGGCAAAGTTGTTTAGAAATATACCAGGCAATGATTTGATTCAAGGACTAGGATCTGGGCTTAGATTACTTGGGAGAAGTTGATCAAATACAAATAAATCAAAAACTTACTAAGTCTATAAGAAAGTTGAATTGTTTAAGAAAATCCCTGCAAACAAAGGCTTGTTATTGCTCAACCCCTAAGATGATTTCCTGAACCTCAACCTCTCACCAACAGAAAACTGGCTGCTAAAGCAGTACAGTCCCCAGTAATCCCTCAATACCCATCTTGGCTGTGACTAGGGGGAAAAAGAACAAAGAAGATCTTGCAGACGGCAGAACCAGAAACAGGTATATTGGCTAGCCAAAAATTTTATTCCACTGCTAGGGCAAAAAGTTTTTGTCATCCCTGCCCAGTGAAACATGTATAAACGTGTATCATGGATTAGAAGTCTGAGTTGTTTCCCTTTTTTTTCTCTTCCAATTACTAAAGTTTGAAGGTGTGCCCTCCAAAATTCATGTATTAGAAATTTCCCCAGGGTAACACTGTTAGGAGGTGGGGCCTTCTGGGAGGTGTTCAGGTCTCAATCCTAAACCATGAGGGCAGAGCCTTCATCAATGGATTAATGCCTGTATAAAAAGAGCTTGCAAGGGCCGGCCGGGCACAGTAGCTCATGCCTGTTATCCCAGCACTTTGGGAGGCCAAGGAGGGAGCATGACTTGAGCCCAGAAGTTCAAGACCAGCCTATGCAACATAGTGAGGCCCCATCTCTACAAAAAATTAAAAATTAACCAGGCATGGTAGTGCTCGCCTGTCATCCCAGCTACTTGGGAGGCTGAAGCAGGAGGATCGCTTGAGCCAAAGAGTTTGAAGTTGCAGTGAGCTATGATTACACCACTGTAGCCAGGGCAATAGAATGAGACCCTGTCTCAAAAAAACAAGGAGGGATGGGGACTTGCAGGAGTGGATTAACTCTCTTCTGCTCTTCTGCCATGTGAGGACACAGTTCATCCATCCTTTTCTTTCCTTCAGCTTTCTGCCATGTGAGTGTACAGCAAAAAAGTCCTCATCAGATACCTGTACCTTGACCTTGGGCTTCCCAGCTTCAAGAACTATGAAAGAATTAATTTCTGTTCTTTATAAATCACCCAGTCTGTGGTATTCTGTTCCAGAAGCACAAAATTGACTGAGACAGAAATTGGTATCAGAGAAGTGGGCTGTTATTACATCAAATACCTAAAAATTAAAAATGTGGAAGCAACTTTGGAACTCTGTAAAGGTAGAGGCTGGAAGAGTTTTGAAGTTGAATGCTGGGAAAAGCCTGTGTTGTCATGAACAGAATGTTAGTAGAAATATGAATGGGAAACACTATCCTCATGAGGCCTCAAATGGAAATGAAGAACAAGTATTGGAAACTGGGGGAAAATCCATCCTAGTTATAAAGTAATTAAGAATTTGGCTGAATTATGTCCCTGTCAAGGACTTTATGGCTGAGAGAACTTAAGAGCAGCGAACTAGGATACCAATTAAGAGTTTTTGTTGTCCTTATGCTATTTTCCTTCTATCATTGAATAGTGGCTTTATTATAATTAGTTATACTAATAATTTACCCATAAATTGCTAGACCCTGAGGCAGTCAATATTCAAAGAGAACTGAGAGAACTCAGCCAGAGATCCTAGTCTTAAGACTAGATACAATACTTAAGCCTCTTCATTGTCTTCCTTTGTTGGGGGACAGGTATTGGAAGTTGTAAGTGAAATATTTGCATAATGTTACCTGAGGGCATTTTTTTCAAGGGTACATAGGTAAGGGAGGACATATATGCACATTGGATGCTACTGTGAATATCTTTTGGTTATGCTTGCCCAGCATCTACTCCCCCTTCCCATGCTCACAGTACCTTCTTTTGGTTTCAGTGAACTACCTTACCGATTCTCAGCCCAAGTGATTTAGACATAGCTGACCACACTTCACTATTTCCTGATCTAGATACAGTCTATCATCATATGCCATTCCTCTGACCACAGGATAAAGGATGGTGAAATGATCAAATTCATTGAATGAGACACAATCCTGGGATTTTTGTTAGAACAAAGTGTAAGAGAAGTTCTTTTTATGTTGGGCTTGCTAAGCTGAAAGAATCTAAGCCTACAGCCACCAGAGAGCTCCACATGGAGAACACCTACATGAGACCATATCTAACAAAAGAGAAAGCCATTGATATGTCCTGAGACCATTGTTTGAGCCCTTGAATCCATCTGTACCTGAAGAGAGTAAATGCCTATTCTCAGTGCCCTAAGCACAAGTCTTGGTCTCATGCAATTGAAAAATCTAGCAGGCATTATTACCCCCAGTTTGCAGGTGAAAAATCCCAAAGTGATAAGAATTAAATTATTTGCCTAAATTCACACAACCAATTACTAGTAGCATAGCTTCAACTCTACGTAGGTCTGGATCTAACATCCATGCTCTTTTCACTATACCATACTCACTCAGGAAAAGAGTCTGAAAGTTCTCCTTGCTTTATAATCATCTGTGGTCTCAAACTAAGTCCTTAGATGGAGTGAGTATTCTAGTAACATTTGTTGAATGACCAAAAATGGAAGAATCATATGCCTTCCTGCTTTCTGTCCCATTCCTGCAACAGCTTGCCTCTTGTCTGACATAGAACATTTCTGTGTTATTTTTATAACATAGGCTACCTTGAAGGACATGTCTACTTCATTACCATTTTCAACCTCTTTCAAAATTCATGATATTACTGTATATAATAGCAAGTGTCTCTAAGCTAAGTCATTTAGATCTTAGAATGCCAGTTCCAGTCACAGGGCAAATCAGGCTACAAAATACATGTTGGAAATCAGAAACTTAAAAGAGGCCAATACCAAAGTCTAGCTATTATTTTGTTATGATTAATTGTGAAACAGTCATAAAAGGACACCCATATTATAGTAGAAGTTAGGATAGTGATGTTTATGTTAACATTTTAAGATACTTTAAGATACATTAACTTTGAAAAGGTAGCAGTTATTAATAAACAGTCAAATACCTTTTAAATATTATTGTTGAGGGCAGCAGGAAAGGAAAGGAATACAAAATTTATGAATATAAGATCCCTGACATTTTCAATAAATTTGTTTTTCCATTCGTTTGTATCTCTGATTTTTTTCTTCAGTGTTTCATAGTCCTCCTTGTAGAGATCTAAGGAAAGAAATCGCAGAGGACACAAACAAATGGAAAACCATATCATGCTCATGGATCAGTACAATCAACATTGTTAAAATATCCATACTATCCAAAGTGATTTATGAATTAAATGCAATCTCTATCAAAATACCAATGTGATTTTGCACAGACCTAGAAAAAATAATTCTATCCTTTGCTTGGAACCAGAAAAGAGCCCACATAGCCAAAATGATCACAAGTAAAAAGAACAAATCTGGAGGCATCACATTACCAGACTTCAAACTATACTACAAGCCTATAGTAACCAAAACAATACAGCACTGGTTAAAAAAAAAAAAAAATAGAAACATAGACCAATGGAACAAAACAGAAAACCCAAATATAAAACCACCTACCTACAGCCAACTGATCATTGACAAGGCAGACAACAATGTACACTGGGGAAAAGAAACCCTATTCAATAAATGATGCTGGGAAAACTGGATAGCCACACGCAGAAGAATAAAATACGACCCCTTATCTCTCACCACTCACAAAAATTAATCTAAGATGGATAAAAAACTTAAATGTAAGGCATGAAACAATAAGAACTCTAGAGGAAAATGTAGAAAAAACTCTTCTAGACACCAGCCTAGGCAAAGAATTTATGACGAAGACCCCAATGGCAATCACAACAACAAAAATAAATAAATAAGTGAGATTTGATAAAACTAAAAGCTTCTGCACAGCTAAGGAAACAATCAATAGAGCAAACAGACAACCTACAGAATGGGAGAAAATATTCATAAGCTATACATCCAACAAAGGGCTAATATCCAGAATCTACTAGGAACTCAAGCAAATCAGCAAGAAAGAAATCAAACAATCCCATTAAAAAGTGGACAAAAGACATGAACAGAAGCTTTTCAAAAGAAGATAGACAAATGGCCAATAAATATATGAAAAATGTTCAATGTCACTAACCATCAGGGAAATGCAAACTAAAACCACCATGAGATGTCACCTTTCCCGAGTTAGAATGGCTTTTATTAAAAAGTCTAAAAACAATAGATGCTGATGTGGATGTAGGCAGAAAGGAACACTAACACACTGTTGATGGTACTGCAAATTAGTATAGCCTGTATGGAAAACATTATGAAGATTCTTCAAAGAACTAAAAGTAGACCTACCATTTGATCTAGCAATCCCACTACTCGGTATCTATCCAAAGGAAGTCTTTTCAGCAAAAAGACACCTGCACTCGAATGTTTACTGCAGCACAATTCACAACTGCAAAGATGTGGAATCAACCCAAGTGCTCATCAGCTCATGAGTGGATTAATAAAATGTGGTATGCCATGGAATACTACTCAGCCATATAAAAGGATGAATTAATGCCTTCTGCCACAATTCCAATGGAACTGGAGACCATTCTCCTAAGTGAAGTATCTCAAGAATGGAAAAACAAACACCGTATGTACTTGCTATTAAAGTGGAACTAACCAATAGGCCACATGTGCATAGAAGGAAGTAAAACTCAATGGAAATCAAGCAGGGGTGAGGGAGGACAGGAGAAGGGGTAAAAACCTACCTAATGTGTACAGTGAACATTATCTAGGTGATGGGCACATCTACAGCCATGACTCAAGCATTGCAAAAGCGATCCACATAACCAAAAACATTTGTGCCCCCTTAATATTTTTAAATTTTTTTAAAAATGAAGTAATCTGTCTAAAGACCATGAGAATTTCTGATAGAGCTGGAACACTCAACGAAAATGTTTCATGAATTAATTTTTGTTCCCTAGAAGGTGTGGTGGACTGATTCACAATCAGATCAAAAATCCACTGATTTCAACATTTCATTTTTAAATCTATTCAAAAATGTCTATTTTCTGGCTAAGATCCACCACCTTCTCAGAAGGCCTCTTTACTTTCTCTTTACTTCTACCAGTGGGCTTTTTCAGGAAAATTGTTTACAAAGAAACATTTTATCATTTCACAAAAGTTATAGTATGAGTCAGTCTCAAACAGAGCAAAGCCAAAGTGAGATGTGGACACTGGATAGTTACTAGGGTGATTCGTATCTTAGGGTCTTGCTTCTTAAAGAGGAAGTCATCTCAGCAAAACTGCAAATGACCGATTTCAACATGGACCTTTACAGTCACTCTCAAATAGTTGAAATTTCTGTTAAATCCAGGACTGCTCAGAGTTTACTATATTTAGTCTTTTACCATTTATATTTATTTTAGGTTCAGAGTATGAAATACCTGAGTTCAAGTCCCAGTATCATTTTATAACTGGGATAAAATTGATTCCAAAACACAGAAAAAAATACAAACCATCCAATTCATAGAAATCAAAAGAAATATACGAAAAGTGCCTAACACTTTCAGCAGGCAGTAAAGAAATGTTATCCCTACACCCAATAATATATATGAATCCATACAATTTACTAAAAAACTTTTGCTGAAAGAAACTGTTTCTACCTTGGAGGTGAAAATGTTGATGTGGAGAGAAAAAAGGACTATACATAAATAGTAACAAAACAAAACAAAAATATGCGTGTGTGTATGTGTATGTAGAAGGAAGAAATCAGCATCCTACTTTGTAAAAAGTTCCTACTGTATATAAATCCAGATAAAGATTCTTATACTTCATCCAATATAACTGCTTATAAAATAACTGGAATAGTGATCTATCATTAATTAGATGATTACATATTATCATTATATTATTAATATAATAGATGATTATATTAATTTATAATTAGATAATTATGTTATCATTATGTTATCACCAATAATTATGACACAACTACATTGTTTAGTTCCCCTTAATTACTCTACTGTAGTTAATGTAGTCAACACATAAAAAGTAAAGAGGCACGACAAAGTGATGGTATTTAACCAAATATATAAATTTGGAGTAAATTCAGAATGAATATGAAATGTGACAGTGACTGAATTTACCACATTAGAAAGTCTAACATACAATTCTGTGCTGAAACAAACAAAAAAGATGATGCTTGAAAATATTTCCTTTGCTCCTGGCAAAGCAAAATTTGCAAAACCTATGTGAAAATTAAAATGACGACGAAGCTATATAAGAATGTACTTAGAAAGCATATAATTCTGAATGAAATGTAATTCAAGAGAAAGTCAGGACATTGTATAAATATTTTGATGAAGGAAGAGGTGGTGTAGCTGCTATTGGGTGGCTACCGACCCATTTGTTACCAAAACTGAATATTCCTAGAAGAGTCAAATGCACTTTATTTGTATAATGTGAAATTAACAAGAGATCCCCACCAACTGACAGAAGCTTGGGAAATCCTCCCAAGCCGAAAACATCCAGAGAGCAGAAAGGACACAGACTACAGAGTGTTCAACTCCAAGGATAAAACATATCCAAGAAACAGCAGCAAGCAGTAAGCATTACAGGGACCAAGGACTAATATTCAACTTTGTGACAATGCAGGCGGCTTTGCGTTTCAGCCAGAAAGTTTCTTCTGTTCTGCAAACCCCAGGACATAAGAGTCAAAAATAGAACCTTTGCCTGTATACTGATGATGCTATGCAAAGTCATCTAGCCTTCATTTTAGAAGCAAAAAATTATTTCACAACTTTAAAGACTCGAGTCCTACTTACAGAATCATTAAGAGTATGAAGGGATCGCTTAAACTTTCAATTAAATTTGATCACATTTTATGAAGCTAGTTATATCCTAAATTCACAAAGGTTTCAGGAAATACCATTGCAAATATCAAAGATCTACTGAACATAGTTTTTCTACGTTTTCACCTCTTGCTATATGTTATACATGGTATTTCCATGTAGTACGAGCAATTTAAAAGCAATCTCTATTCACAGCAATGTAATTTTGAAGATACTTTCCTGACTGAGCCAGAGTAAAGGGCATTTTTATATACTAAGAGCCTACAATATAAAAAGCTAGTATTAAGAGTTTCCCCTTCTCCTAAAATTCTTAGTCTCACTGTGGAAACAGTCTTTTTGCAAGTAAAATAAGTCATACTACAAAACTAATTTCAATTTTTCTACAATTAGTGTTATTTTATTTACAATAAATATTGAGGTGCTATTATTCAAATATTTTTAAATGTTCATTAACAGTTATTCCAACTTTTAAATGTAGGATTCTTTATTAATTACATAAAATTAGCGTAACAATTTTTTCTTCTATAGCATTTAAGAATGATAAAACCTGGGGAGGCATTCATTTCAGGAAAATGTAAGCAACTTAGGTCTCAACCATAGAACTATAAGGTATGTCTTAAGTACTTGATACTAATAATAGTTATGCATGTTTTTTAATGACTCACTTTCTTCTGTAAATCAGGGTAGATTTCAAGTTTATGCCTATAATGATGTCACTCTCAATCACTTGCATTCTGGTATGCTTTCTTGAGTGGGAGAGGAGAAATGGAATTACAGCCGGCATGCTATAGAACTGCACATTGGAATATGTCACACAGGTAAATATCTTGTACTCGGATGGGAAAAAATATGGAGATTCACTGACTTAGATCACAAAATCTGTTTTACTGCTGGATGAGACCATAAGGACTCTCTAGTTCAAATTCTAACTCTTCACTCAGTTCAGTGCTTGCTTCACTACACCCAGTAACTATAGGTAAACGTACAGTTAAACTGCAAGTGTGTTCTGTAAGAATCAGAACCCTATAGTTATAAAACACATTCGAGGGATACCTGCAAAACATTGCTCCCAAATATTTGTGGTTTAAACGAAAGGAATTTAGGGCAACCATCCAACAACAGATGATAATCTAAGGTGAAAAAAAATAAATCAGGAATCCAGACAAACTGGACATGTTTTGGGGTTAAAAACCATTTAAAGTGAATTTATGATTTTCCCTACTGAGATACAGTAATCTAACAACTATAAAGGAACAGCTATTCTGAGATGTTTCTTATTCTTTGTCTGTACAAATACAAAGGTCATTCATTTTAAGTAAATTTAATGTTCATTATCTTTTAATTTCCTATGTCTGAAATTAAGGACTTTAAAGATGGTAGAACATATTAATACTAGAAGAGACAAAATTAATGCTTCCATGTAAAGAACTGAATACAGAAGTTGAGCACTTCCTAAATTGAGGCATTTTATCTTTTAACACATTGTCTCATTTCTTCTACATAACCTTGAGGTAATTTTATCATCCCTATTTAATAAATGAGGAAATTATGATTTAAAGAGATTAAGTACCTTGCCCTAAATCACACAGAAGAGAAACTAGAACCAAAACCCAGATTATCTGACTCCAAAATAAATGGCTCTTCTTTTCACTACATTATAAACCGGCAAGAAACACCTACATTAAAATTTCCAGTCTTTTAATTAATACCTGCCAAAGAAAGAGATAATATCAAGCTTATAGTGAATGGTTATGATATACAAAGTATAGTTTGATATAAATATTTAAGAAACAGGCCGGGTGCAGTGGCTCATGCCTGTAATCCTAACACTCTGGGAGGCCGAGGCAGGATCGTTTGAGCTCAGGAGTTCGAGACCAGCCTGAGCAAGAGCAAGACCCCGTCTCTACTAAAAATAGAAAGAAATTAATTGGACAACTAAAAATATATAGAAAAAAATTAGCCGGGCATGGTGGCGCATGCCTGTAGTCCCAGCTACTTAGGAGGCTGAGGCAGGATTGCTTGAGCCCAGGA
>CAUYRT010105140.1:0-20174 GCA_963574885.1 Lepilemur ruficaudatus | reverse complement strand
TCCCAGCTACTCGGGAGGCTGAGGCAGAAGGATCGCTTGAGCCCAGGAGTTTGAGGTTGCTGTGAGCTAGGCTGATGCCACGGCACTCTACAGCCCGGGCAACAGAGTGAGACTCTGTCTCAAAAAAAAAAAAAAAAAAATATATATATATATATAGAATTTTCCTCATGTTGATTTATGTATGCATGTTCTTTTTTAATAGCGTTATTGAGATATAGTTTACATACCACAGAATTTACTTGTTTTAAACATACATTTCCATGATTTTTAGAAAATTAATAATTGTACAAACATCATCACAATCTAAATTTAGAAAATTTCTGTCACTCCAGAAGAAATTTGTGTCCATTTTTAGGAACTTCCTGCTCAGTAACCTTATTTTAAAACATGTAGGTAAAGATTGAGTCAGGCTTGTGATTTCCAATTGAAATATTACGAAGTTTATTGAATTTTAACATTTAAGACAATATTAAGTTCAACATATTTAAAAATTTATCAGAGTTATTTGATATTCAGGGAGGTTTTCTTTGTTAATTTAAACAATTAAGTACTTTAAAAGAAGTCAGATGTATTGCAATGACAAATGCAGTTTAAAATGTTAAAAGATTTTTTTATTTTTTATTTTTTCAGAGAAAACGTCTTGCTCTGTGACCCAGGCTGGGGTGCAGAGGCGCAGTCATAACTCATAGTAGCCTCAAACGCTTGGGCTCCAAGCGAGCCCCAAGCGATCCTCCTTCCTCAGCCTCCTGAGGATTCTGAGTGCAAGCTACTGTGAAGATGTATTAAAAGAGTTCAAATTTGCTATATTTAGACTCATGTGACTTGTAAGCTAAACTTAAAGCCAAGGAAAGAAGTAGGTTTTATAAGTGTAGTGATATTTAATAAATTAAATATCAATTGTTAACATATAATAACGCCTGAATAGTCTTTCTACATAAAAATCTACAGAACATGCCCCAGGGACCTTGCTCTTTCCATCCCTAAATCCCTCGTGACTCTGGATGGCTACCCCTACTGGCATCTGACATTCTACAGGTTCGGGTTCAAGTTCTTCTGGCAGACAGGAAGACTAGGGAAGAGAGAAGAAGGGCAAAGGGCACAGATGGGAGCCACCACACTCTGTCCTGTTTTAAAAGCTTTCCAGGAGCCGCACGCAATGGTTTCCACTCTTGGCTGCAGTAATCCAGGAAAAGGAAGGACTACAGTTGACCCCCCAACAACACACGTTTGAACTGCGTGGGTCCACTTATACACAGATTTTCTTCCCCCTTTGCCACTCCTGAGACAACAGCAAGACCAACCCCTCCTCTCCTCCTCAGTGACCCAACGTGAGGATAATGAGGATGAAGGCCTTTAGGGTGACCTACTTCCACTTATTGAATAGTAAATATATTTTCTCTTCCTTGTGATTTTCTTAATAACATTTTCTTTTCTCTAGCCTGCTTTATTATAAGAATACAGTATATAACACATAAAACACAAAATATATGTTAATCAACCATTTCTGTTACCAGTAAGGCTTCCAGTCAACAGTAAGCTATTAGTAGTTATGTTTTGGGGGAGTCAAAACTTACATATAGATTTTCAACTACACAGAGGGTTGGCACCCCTAACTCTTGCGTTGTTCTAGGGTCAACTGTATTTTTATTTTTTATTTTTTTAGAGATGGGTCTTGCTGTGATGCCCAGGCTGAAGTGCAGTTGCTATTCGCAGTTAAGGTCATTGCGCAGTATACCTCCTCTGACTCCTGAGCTCAAGCAACCCTCCTGCCTCAGCTTCCCGAGTAGCTGGGACAATAGGTGGACATCACCCCACCTGGCTGAGAGTCAACGGTATTTTGATTGGTCGTATGGCCACCCATATGAGGAGGAAGGCAAGAGGGAAGCCTCGGGGGTAGACAGCAGGTGGTTTCTGATACACTTACCACAGCTGACTCAGCAGAAAAGGGAGAGACTGGGAGTCCTGGGCACAACCACAGCCCAGCAGAGCCCAACACAGTCCTGGGGAGGGCCCCACCGATGCCCCAATGACCTGGTGGGCCCCAGTTCTGAATCACCACCCCCTCACCCACGGTGGAGCTGAGGTTGGAGCTGGGAGCCAACCTCAGTACCTGCTAAGACCGGCCCTTCACTTGGCGGTTTTCACATGTTGTCTCCCTCTTGAGCTCTTCAGGTGGGGAATTTCCCTAACAGAAAGGGTCACCGTAGCCCCCCAAAACAGAAATGAGGCTTAGGTTAGTAAAAACAGAATTCTAGAAAGTGTTAGTTGCCATTATTAAGATCAGTGTTTAATTCTCATGGCAGTCCTTTGAGGTATTGAAAGGACAGGTGGACAATGAAGACACTGTTATTTTCCCTGTTTTCTGCAAGAGGAGACAAGCTCACTGAGGTCAAGTAGCTTCTGCACAGTCACACCGTAGCCACGCAGAAAAGCCAGGGCTGATGCACATTTCCACCTGACTCTGGGCCTGCTCCTCATCACCACCATGCCACGTCCTTAATTTTATTTAAATCATGGTAAAGTAGACTCAACATAAAATTTTCCATCCTGAATTTTTTTTTTTTTTTTGTGAGACAGTGTCTCACTCTATCGCCTGCCCAGGCTCGAGTGCCGTGGCATCATCATAGTTCACAGCAACCTCCAACTCCTGGGCTCAAGCAATCCTCCTGCCTCAGCCTCCAGAGTAGCTGGGACTGCAGTCATGCACCACCAGTCCTGGCTAATTTTTCTATTTTTTTTTTTTGAGACAGAGTCTCACTCTGTTGCCCAGGCTACAGTGAGTGCCCTGGCATCAGCCTAGCTCACAGCAACCTCACACTCCTGGGCTCAAGCAATCCTTCTGCCTCAGCCTCCCGAGTAGCTGGGACTACAGGCATGCGCCACCATGCCCAGCTCATTTTTTCTATATATATCTTTAGTTGGCCAATTAATTTCTTTCTATTTTTTAGTAGAGACGGGGTCTCACTCTTGTTTAGGCTGGTTTCGAACTCCTGACCTTGAGCAATCCGCCCACCTCGGCCTCCCAGAGTGCTAAGATTACAGGCGTGAGCCACCGAGCCCTGCCCAATTTTTCTATTTTTGTAGAGATGGGGTTTCGCTCTTGCTCAGGCTGGTCTCAAATTTATGGTCTCAAGAGATCCTCCTACCTTAGCCTCCCAAAGTGCTGAGATTACAGGCGTGAGCCACTTTGCACACCCATTTTGGCCATTCTTAAGTGTACAGTGTCATTCAGTGGCATTAAGCACATTCAAATTGTACAACCTTCACCACCCCCCATATGTATCCAGAACTCTTTTCATCTTCCCTAATTAAAACTCCCCACCCGTTAAAACTAACTCCTCATTCCCTTCCCCTAGCGCTTGGCAACCCCCATTCCCCTTTCTGTCTCTATGAATTGTACTGCTCTAGGGACTTCATGTAAATGGAATCATGCAGGATTTGTCCTTTTGTGACTGGTTTATTTCACATAGCGTGATGTCTTCAAGGTTCATCCACGTTGTAGCCTGTGTCAGAATGTCCTTCCTCTTTAAGGCTAGATAATATTCCATTGTATGTATAAACCACGTTTTGCTTATTCATTCATCCATCGAAGGACATCTGAGTTGCTTCCACCTTTTGTGCTATTGTGATTAATGCTGCTACAAACATTGGTAAGTCCCTGCTTTCGATTCTTTTGGCAATATACCCAGGAGCGGAGTTGCTGGACCAAATGCTACTTCCGCTGCTTCCATGTTTGTTTTTTGAGGACCCACCGTACCATTTATTTACCAGGGCCCGCATCATTTACATTCCCACCAGCAATGCACGAGGAGTTCCCATTTCTCCACATCCTCTCCAATAGTCGTTATTCTGTTTTTAGAAAAGAATATATATCATAGCCATCGAAACAGGTGTGGAGTGGTAGCTCATTGTGGCTTTCTTTGTATTTCCCTAATGATTAGTGAAGTTGAGCATCTTTTGTGCTTTTGGCCATTTGCATATCTTTGGAGAAAAGTCTGTTCAAGTTCTTTGCCGATTTTTTTTTTTTTTTTTTTTTTTTAGGCAGAGTCTCCCTCTGTTGCCCAAGCTAGAGTGAGTGCCGTGGCGTCAGCTTAGCTCACAGCAACCTCAAACTCCTGGGCTCAAGCAATCCTTCTGCCTCAGCCTCCCAAGTAGCTGGGACTACAGGTATGTTCCACTATGCCTGGCTAATTTTTTTTTTCATATATATATATACTTTTAGTTGGCCAATTAATTTCTTTCTATTTATAGTAGAGACAGGGTCTCGCTCTTGCTCAGGGTGGTTTCGAACTCCTGACCTTGAGCGATCCACCCGCCTCGGCCTCCCAGAGAGCTAGGATTACAGGCGTGAGCCACCGCGCCCAGCCTCTTTGCCCATTTTTTAATTGGATTGTTTGTTGTTGAGTTTTAGGGATTCCTTACCTATTTTGGATATTAATCCATTACCAGACACATGATTTGCAAATATAGTCTCCCATTTTGTGTGTTGCCTTTTCGTTCTGTTGATAGTATTCTGATTGTTTTTTAAGAGTGCACAGGTTGTATTCATTTGTCTGTATCTCATATTCTACTGCATGTAGCTCTTATGTATGTAGCTCTGGTGTGCATTTGGGTCCTGCCACCAAATGTAAGGTCAACATTTTCCATGACGCCCAGTTCTCCAGGCTCCTGGGATGATTTTGGCAAAGTGGGCCCTGTGGTGACCACTGTCAGGGTGATGGGAAAATTGCCCTTTCCCCTGAAAATTCACTGAAAGATCAACTCACAATTAAGGCAGATTAATAAGAGAAAGGTTTATTTACCATGTGCATGGATGGGGAGAGTGACAGTGATTACTCACTATCCCAATGGGATCCAGATATATATATATTTTTAATCCACATCTGTTCTAGGAAGGGATCCAGATATTTTTACACCTGCCTTTTAGAGGGGAGGGGGGAAAATGAGGAGTACAGGTGATTCTGTTTAGGGCTGACAAATGGTGATTGACTTGTAAATTAACCCGAGAGACAGGTATTGTGTTTAAAATGATTTGGGCCAGGTCTGGCTGCATTCTTGATCTTCTTTCCTGCAATATATTGAGAAAACAGGGAGAGGAAGGAAGTCCACTGCCCCTTTGATGGATCAGTCCGGTTTATATAGATAGAGGGAAAGCCCCTTCCTGTGCTTTTTGATCTCTGAGGGCCTTAATTCAAAATACCAAGGAGTCATATTTTGAGGTGAAATTTCCTGAGCTCTTTTACCTCCTTGGCTTTTGATGCTGAAGGCAGAACTGCAGCAGGTGTGGATGAGGCAGGAGGGAAAACAGAGGGAGGGGAAGATTGGATCGTCTGCCCAGGCCCAGAGCAAAATGAAATGTGGGGCCCCTCATTCAAAAATTATCCAAGAATTTCAAGACAGCAATAGCAAAGCATTAAACCAAGCTCAGGGCCCTTCTGAGCATGGGGCCTGTGCCAGCCATGCCACGGCAGTCAACCCTGGGAGCCCCGGACAGAGGAGAGTGTGCACCCACCCACCCACTCTTGTGTAAGAGCCATCACAGAGTGTCCATGGGAAAGATTAGAGACCAGTCCAGACAACTGAGAAGATGCTTGGGGCCTGCCGGAGTCTGAGGGTGGAGAAGGAGTACTGAGGCCTCCTAACTCAGGGGGCCTTGCAGTGAGAGCCCAGGAGTGCCCCGCCACAGGGGAGGGATGTGAGTGAGACCAGCCTGGAGGAGTGGACACATGTGGCCTTTGGGTTCTGAGGGCAAGGAGAAGTGACAGAAACACCACAGGTGTTCCCAGAGGCTACCTTGATTGCCAGGCAGCAGCCACCTACCACCGGGAGTAGAATGGGAGCAGAGATAGGCTGCCCTGCTGAGGTGCAGGTGCACAGGGCTGGTTGCGACAAGCCTTCTGGACACTCGGATGCCAGCCCTACAAAAGGAAGCTGTCCACCCTCAAATACTGTGACTCCTGTGGTGAGCTGAGTTTCACAGCAAAGTCCAGACCCAGCTCCCTGCAGACCAGATGACTTGACCCCCAACACCAGCAGCCTATGGGATGTGGATTACACAGCTCTCCAGGCCAAATTGCTGTTTACTTTGGTCTCCACTAGTCTTTTTTTTTTTTTTTTTTGAGACAGAGTCTCACTCTGTTGCCCAGGCTAGAGTGCCTTGGCGTCAGCCTAGCTCACAGCAACCTCAAACTCCTGGGCTCAAGCAACCCTTCTGCCTCAGCCTCCCGAGTAGCTGGGACTACAGGCATGTGCCACCATGCCCAGCTAATTTTTTTTATATATTTTCAGTTGTCCAGCTAATTTCTTTCTATTTTTTAGTAGAGACGGGGTCTCGCTCTTGTTCAGGCTGGTCTGGAACTCCTGAGCTCAAATGATCCGCCTACTTCGTCTTCCCAGAGTGCTAGGATTACAGGCGTGAGCCACCATGCGGGCCAGGTCTCCACTAGTCTTTTACACACGATGCCTAGCATTTAATGACAAATTAAATGCCTGGTATTTAATTCCTCCTGCCTGGCTGCCTTCAAACTGGGTCATTGACTTTTTCCTGCCTTCAGACTCAAACTGAAACATCAACTCTTGCCAGGTCTCAAGCTTGCTGGTCTTTGGACTGGAACTCACAGCACCGGCCCTCCTGGGTCTCCAGCTTGCCAGTGCACCCTACAGATCTTGGGACTTGTCAGCTTCCTTAATCATGTGAGCCAACTTCTTATTATAAATCTCTTTTTATGTTTGTGTGTGTATAAAAGGGTATATATATATATATGTATATATATGTTAGAAAACCCTAATACAGACACCTGAAAAACCAAGATAATGTGACACATCATCCAGAGAAGCAAGTCAATAGAAGCAGATCCACAGATGGCCTGCATTATCAGACAGAGACAGTAACCATGAGAAATGTCCAAGAGGAGGTAGTACACAGTGGGGAGGACACACATGGAAAAGTGGGGAGCCTGCTTGCCCTTCCACCATCTGAGGACTCGATGAAAAGTTGCCATATTTGTGAAGGTGCTCATGGGTCTACAATAGGAGTGAGCCTTAGGAAAGCACAGCTGACATTTCCCCTGGAGCTGCTAATGTTCACCCTGGGTTAGGAGTATGTGTCTGGGTGGTGGAAACAGTTGGGCCGGGATGTTATCTGATGAGACCTGATTCAGAACCAAGAGCAATCTGACTCTCTGAGCCTTACTTGGAATTCCAGAGGAGCATGTGCTCACCAAAGACCCTGGCCCTCGGGGGCATTCTTCAGGCACAGCTAGTCCTGGGGTGTGGAGCAGCTGCCTCCTGGCCTGCTGTTTGCTTCTGTCCATGCTGGGGCCTCTGCCACCCTCCCTCATTGCTTCATTTGATTCATGCATTGGTGTTTGAGCTATGAGTTCTGTCTTACCTTCTATTTCACTGCAGCCCAAAATCCCAAGACAAGACTCACCGACTCAGCAAAAGTCTTTCTGTTCTTCCTTCACCTTAGGCTGGGCCCACGGCCTTGGCCTCCCAGCCACTTCCAGCGCTGTCTAGTCAGGCCCTCATCTGAATCATCACGGATTCTTGGCTGGGAGCAAACACTGGGCCACAGCTCACACCTTTCCCGGGGTGCCCAGTGTAACTCTTCTCTGTCTTGGGCTAGAGCAAAGCCTGGGTCTTCATCTCCAGCGGAGCTCTCTCTTCTGCTTTCAGCAGGAATCTCCATGAGTCCCCTCCCTCCTCAGGACTACCCACTTCCACTGGGACCCAGAGCAGGCATGCCATAGATGAATTCCAGAAACCCCACCCCACAGCAAAATAGTTGTTAGGGAAAATAACCCCACCCTGGCAATTAACCACGAAGCAACCCTGTCAGACTGTCAGTGTGGGTGGCCTGGTCAGGCTGGGAGGGAAGGAGCATCTTGTTGCTCCATTTGCCTCCACGTTTCCAAGCCTCTGCTCATTCAGTAGACATCCACGAGCTCATATGCACTTTCTGGAAGGCCGGCAGGCTGAGCTAGAGGGGTACCCCCCTCCCAAGTGCCAAGCCTGTGCTGAGACTCAGGGCGGGGGTGTGTAAGAAACACAGGGCATCTAAGAACTGTGAAATCACAGCAGTCAGCGATCACGTGGATGGGACAGCCGCTGTATGCCAGATCAGCATCCTCGTTCCTTTCCCCTGCTGACCGCACCCTAATTCCCTTTGGGGAGCCCCTTGCCCAATACATATGTTCTGGGTAGAGCTGATCTCACTCTTAGCTCCAGGATGGGGCAGTCGCTTGATTCCAGCCTGTAAAAATGATGGTGTTTGGCTCAGGATGGGCACAAACCTCTTATCTGGCCAATACGAACTTTTCCCAGGAATTTTGCTGAAAATATTGGGAAAGAGGCTCCCTTTCTCCTGGGCCTACTGGATATGGTCCTCATTCCAGGGTGTTCACAAGGCCTCCTCCCTGGCTGGGTTGGAGTGCCAACTTCTCCCAGACTATGCCACCTCACAGGGCTGTGCCACGCCTCTCCAGCTCTGCGCCTTGGCTCTGCTCTCAGTCCTCAGCAGCTGTTCTCTCCTAGGCCTCTCATCTCAGTCTGCCAAGACCAGCTACATAAATTCCAAGCCCAGTGCAAAATGCAAATGTGGGTCCCTTCTTCAAATGTTCTGAAGAATTTCATGACAGCAACAGCAGAGCATTAACCCCGGCGCCGCCCTTCTAAGTGAGGGTCCCACGTGACGGTGTGGATTGCCTGCCCAAAGCCAGCTCTGCTCACCCCACACGTGCAACTTGAGCTGTAGCTGAGGACCCTAGAAGAATGGCCACCCAGGTCTGGCACTTCTTTGTGGCCCTCTCTTCTCTGGGACCCTGTGCTGCAAGTCGCAACTGCTTGGGCAACCCTCTCCTGCGCCCCATGAGGCCTCCTACCTCAGAACCCCATTTCCCAGCTCTGTGCTTGGCCAATGCCAGAGGGAACATGGGGCCTGCCCAGAGCCCTCGCTTCTCCCAAAGAGCACAGTTCCAGCTGACCAGTGGCTAAAAGCTGTTGTTTCCTGTGTCCAGTGTTGACAGGAGGGCAAGTTTCACACCAGCTACTCTGTCATGGTCAGAACTAGAATCCAAGTGTCTTTGCTCACATTTAGTTTTGTAAGGGATAAGACAAAAAAGAAAAAAAGAAGTAGAATCCAAGTGTCCTGTTTGAAGATGTAGGTTTCTATACCAGCCAAAAATGTTGGTTACAATCAACAGAAACCAACTCTAGCTAACTGAAGCCAAAAAGGAATTTCTAGTAACTCACAAATTCAGTGGGAGGAGATGAGGAAGCTCAGACTCAGAAAATGGGCAGGAACTAAGGGCACCCACTGCCCACTGTGCACAGGGTACAGGTGGCATTACCCTGAAGACCAGCCCAGGAGGGATAGACCCCGGACTCGGGCCACGCTATGCCACCGTTCAGCCTTGACCAGCTGCACCTACAACACCACGCTCATAGCACGGGAGTCCAGCCTGAGCACCTGCTGTGGCCGCCATCATGGGAAGTCCTAGTCCCAATCCTCATGCACTGTGGGACCCCTTGTGGGCAGGGGTCCGGGCATGAGGAACCACACAAGTGGCAAATGTCTTTCTAGACTTACCTATGCACAGAGCATTTCTGAAAGACCATACAGGAATCTTTCCTGCTTTCCACCCAGCTACAATGTTTTGTTTTATTTTTCTAAATCAATAAAAATAATTATGAATATCACTTGATATTTTCATTTTTAATGTTTATTTTTATTATTTTTTGAGACAGGGTCTTACTCTGTCACCCCGGCTAGAGTGCAGTGGCGTCATCATAGCTCACTGCAACCTCAAACTCCTGGGCTCAAGCAATTCTCCTGCCTCAGCCTCCCAAGTAGCTGGGACTACAGGTGTGTACTGCCACACCTGGTTAATTTTTCTATTTTTAGTAGAGACAGGGTCTTGCTATTGCCTAGGCTGGTCTGGAACCCCTGACCTCAAGAGATCCTCCCACTTTGGCCTCCCAAAGTGCTAGGATTACAGGCATGAGCCACCTCGCTCAGCCTAATTGGTATTTTCAAATATGTAAGATGCCAATTTTTAAAATTGACTTAATTTTTTAGAGCAGTTTTAGGTTTACAGCAAAATTGAAACTTATATGCTATAATCCCACTGTTATGACATCATACAGAGTATTTTCACAGCCCTAAACACCCTTTGTGTTCTTCCCATTGATCCCTCCCTCCCCCTGACTCTTAACAGCCACTCATTTTTTTACTGTCTCCATAGAATTTTGCCTTATCCAGAATGTCATAGACTTTGAATCATGCACTATATATCCTGTTCAAATGGGTTGCTTTCACTTAAAAGTATGTGTTTGATGTTCCTTCATGTCTTTTCACCGTTTGATAGCTTATTTCTTTTTATTTTATTTTTGTTTTTTAATTTACAGAAGGGATCTCACTCTGTCACCCAAGCTGGAGTGTAGTGGCATGATCATATCATTGCAGCCTCAAACTCCTGGCCTCAAGCGATCCTCCTGCCTCACCCTTCTGAATAGCTGGGACTACAGGCTCGTGCCACCCTGCCTGGTTAATTTTTTCTATTTTTAGTAGATATGGGGTCTTGCTCTTGCTCAGTTTGGTCTTGAACTCCTGGCCTAAAGTGACCCTCCTGCCTCAGTCTTCTGAGTAGCTGGGACTACAGGCATGCACCACCATGCCTGTAGTGCTGAATAATATTCCATTGCCTGGATGAACCACAGTGTATTTCTCTATTCACCTGCAGAAAGACATCTTGGTTGTTCCAGGTTTTGGTAATTATAAATAAAGTTGCCATAAACATCTCATGCAGGTTTTTGTGTTGACATGTTTTCAACTCATTTGGGTAAATACCAAAGAGTACCATTGCTGGGTCGTATGATAAGAGTGTGCTTAGTTTTGTAAGAAACCACCAAACTGTCTTCCAAAGTGGCTGCACCATTTTGAGTTCCCTCCAGGAATAAAGGAGAGTTTCTGTTGCTGTGCTGTTTTATTTATTTATTTTTTAACTTTCTATTCATTTGTTTTGTACCATGAGTGTGTATTTACATACAGAAGCAGCATTTCCACCCAGGTTGCAAACAGCTCAAGGTTGAACGTGACACTTCACCAGAGGTGACCACTGGGCCTCCCAGTTAACTCCACTGCTAATGAGGACGGTGTTGCTGTTCTTCTTACCTTGGGCTCCTGTGGGCAGAGTTGGGAAAAATGCAAAGGGAGAACACAAAAGAGCAGCTTTCTCTGCAAAGGGAAACTGGAAGAGCAGGTTGGCTCAGGTGCTGGAAGCCAGGAGCTCAGGATCCTCCTGCTTCTCCTCCAATCTCTGTGGCCCTGTGCGGCCCCAGTCAGGAAGAGCTTTGGCTTCAAGACAGAAAACACCAGACAACATTGGCTTCAACAGCATGCACGTCTACTTGTCTTACATCAGCACAGTCCAGGCCATTGTTATGGCCACACAATCCCTGGAGACCCAGGCCCTTGTCATCTTTTTACTCCAGCCTCCCAACATTCAGCATCCACCTGGAGGTCAAGTACTGTGTCACATCCACATTCCAGCAGCAGGAAGGAGAAGCAGTGCAGAGGGGGCACATCCCTCCCTCTAAGGAGATATCCTTGGCGTCAACGTCCCCACTGACATCCCACACAGAGAGGCCACAGAGCTGCAAAAGCATTTGGGGGCTGGACGCGGTGGCTCACGCCTGTGATCCCAGCACTTTGGGAGGCTGAGGTGGGAGGATCATTTGAACCCAGGAGTTTGAGACCAGCCTGGGAAACATGGTGAGATCCTGTCTTGCCAAAATATAATAATAGGCTGGGCGCAGCAGCTTGCAACTGTTATCCTAGCATTCTGGGAGGCCGAGTTGGGAGGATTGCTTCAGCTCAGGAGTTCCAGACCAGCCTGAACAAGAGCAAGACCCCGTCTCTACTAAAAACAGAAAAAGTTAGCCGGGTATGGTGGCACATGCCTGTAGTCCAGCTACTCAGAGGCTGAGGCAGGAGGATCACTTGAGCCCAGAAGGTTACAGTGAGCTATGATCGTGCCTCTGCACTCCAGCCTGGGCAACAGGAAGAGACCCTGTCTCTTAAAAATCTCCACAACAACAACAACAAAATAAAGTATTTGGGGAGGAGGGAGCCTGTTCTCCTGGTCAGCCAAGTACCCAGCTGAAAACCAGAGTAATTACCACCAAAGCAGAGGGAGTCGACAGGATTTGGGTGGTGCCTGGCAGTCCTTGCTATGCTGCACTTGAAGGTTCTTCCAACAGTGGCCTCCTGACCCCGTGCTGTGACTGGGTCTCACTCAGTTACCAATCCTATCACAGCAGATTGGCGAACACTTCCTTAATCAAACCAGCAAATACCCACTGGACACCTGTGAGTGTCCCATGACAGCCCTGCAGGGCACACTTCCTTAGCCAGGACGTTCCCAAGCTGAGTGGAGACGATACCTCTCAGACAAGCTGCACGGGAGGCATTGGCCATGCTGGGTGTGGCTGGTAGGAGCTTCCAGCTGGACCGTCAGATGCACTCACGGAAAATGGCACCGCTCCCAGGTGTTTGAGCCGTTCATTCCAGGGTTAATCTCTTTGACAAATATGGTCAGCCGTGGAGAATGTCAGTTTAGTTGGGAAAACAGGTGAAAAACAAATGGTCTCCTCCTGCCAAAAACATTTAATCAGGCTCTAGACCTACTGTCCAAATGACACGAGATAGAGTGATAAAGGAAAAAGTACATCACACCAGGAGGGGACGCTCAGGGGACATTCTTTAAGTCAACTGTGTGAAAAGATCAATGTAATAAAAAAAAAAAAGGACTGTTTTAGATCAAAAGAAACTAAAGAGACACAACAACCAGATGAAAAATGTGAACCTCGACTGGACTCTGGATTGAAAAAAGAAGTTATAATTGGGACATAAAAACATAATAGATGATGTGACGGAGTCACAGCTAGCCCTTCATATCCGTGGGTTCCCCATCCACAGATTCAACCAAGCTCAGATCAAAAATATTAGGAAAAAACCCCAACAGTAACAAAATAGTAATACAACAATAAAAAATACAAGTAAAAAATATAGCATAATAACTATTTACATTGTATCAGGTATTATAAGTAATGGAGAAATGATTTAAAGTGCACAGGGGGACTGGGATGGGTAGGGGGAAGGAGGGATGGGGAGAGATTTGTTAAAGAATATAACAAAGACAAGAGTGAGTTCTAGTGTTCTGTATCACTGTAGGATGAGTGTAGTTAACAATAATCTATTACACAGTTTCAAATAGCTAGAAGAAGGATAGCGAATGTTCCCAACACAAAGACATGATAAATGTCCAAGATTATGGATATACTAATTAGCACGATCAGTATACATTATAGCTATTAAAACACCACTATGTACCTCATAAATATATACAAGTATTATATACGTCAATTAAAAGCACAAAATAAAATAAATTTAAAAAATAAAGTATACAGAAGGATGTGCATAAGTTATATGCAAATATGATAGTTTTTATATAAGAGTTTTTTTTTTTTTTTTTTTTTGAGACAGAGTCTCACTCTGCTGCCCGGGCTATAATGAGTGCCGTGGTGTCATCCTAGCTCACAGCAACCTCAAACTCCTGGGCTGAAGGGATCCTTCTGCCTCAGCCTCCCAAGCAGCTGGGACTACAGGCATGTGCCACCATGCCCGGCTAATTTTTTCGATATATCTTTAGTTGGCCAATTAATTTCTTTTTATTATTGGTAGAGATGGGGTCTCGCTCTTGCTTAGTCTGGTCTCGAACTCCTGACCTTGAGCAATCCGCCCGCCTCGGCCTCCCAGAGTGTTAGGATTACAGGCGTGAGCCACCGCGCCTGGCCTCTTTCTATTTTTGGTAGAGATGGGGTCTCACTCTTGCTCAGGCTGGTCTCGAACTCCTGAGCTCAGATGAACTGCCCGCCTCGGCCTCCCAGAGTGCTAGGATAACAGGCGTGAGCCACCGCGCCCGGCCTATACCACATTTTCTTTATTCAAACATCCATTGATGGACACTTGGGTTGTTTCTACCTTTTGGCTATTGTGAATAATGCTGCTATAATTATTGGTGTACAGATAGTGGATGCATTTCTGTACATGGATTGCATTCAATATGAAGAGGTTTGCCATTTAAGTTGGCCCCACGAAGAACTCACCACAAGGTCTGGAGTCTGCAGACTGGATGCCTCAAACCCTGGCACAACAATCTCAGGCCCGAATCCTCTAGAGCATTTCCTGTGAGGTCCAATTCTATCAGGTGTCGGTTGGTGCTGAGCACAGAAGCAATCTCCTGGCAGGCCGCAGACTCCAGCCGACACTTCCTCAACCTTCGAGGAAAGAGATGTTGAAGCAGGCAGCATCATGCTTTTCTGTATCCTTATTGCTTGCGCCTTGGCCCGTTTAATCACCCAACACAAACCTACACATGTCACTAGAGCTGCAGAGATGAACAAGACTTGGTCATTTGCAACAAGGAGCATTCTGTCTCATAAGACAAACAGGTAAGCAATTAAAGTCTAGCGTGGTGGCTGGTCCAAAGGCACTGAGTTATCTCAATTGATTGTTCACAGTCAGTTACAGATCGAACTCCTTGTTCTAATCTTTCCCCCTTCTTACTACTGCTCTTGACTAGTCTTAAAATTAAAACAATAATAGAATAAAGCCTAGTGTGGTACCATCAAGTCGGTAGAGTGCAGTAGTTCAGTGTGGGGTCTCTAGAGTTCAACGACTGCGTTTGTATCCACCTCCATTACCTTGTGACTTCAAGCAAGATTTATCAGATCTCGGTTTTATGTGTCATGTGCAGTTGTGTCTTAGGTTCATCATCCATGCAATGAGGATGGTAACATTATTGTTGCAAGGAATAAATAATTTGCTAAACAAAGGATGTGGGGCCGGGTGTGGTGGCTCACGCCTGTAATCCTAGCACCCTGGGAGGCTGAGGTGGGTGGATCACTCAAGGTCAGGAGTTTGAAACCAGCCTGAGCAAGAGTGAGACCCCGTCTCTACTAAAAATAGAAAGAAATTATTTGGCCAACTACAAATACATATTATTTTATTTTATGTTTTTGAGACAGAATCTTGCTCTGCTGCCTGGGTTAGAGTGAGTGCCCTGGCGTCAGCCTAGCTCATAGCAACCTCAAACTCCTGGGCTCAGGCAATTCTTCTACCTCAGCCTCCCGAGTAGCTGGGACTACAGGCATGCACCACCAAGCCCGGCTAATTTAAATACATAGAAAAAATTAGCCAGGCATGGTGGCACATGCCTGTAGTCCCAGATGCTCAGGAGGCTGAGGCAGAAGGATCACTTGAGCCCAGGAGTTTGAGGTTGCTGTGAGCTAGGCTGATGCCATAGCACTCTAGCCCAGGCAATAGAGAGAGACTCTGTCTCAAAAAAAAAAAAAAAAACAAAAAAAAAAAAAAAAAACAAAGGATGTGGAATGGGGCCTGGCACATAGTGAGTGCCCAGTAAACACGAGCTGCTCTGGGAGGGCTGGAGGTGGTTCTCAACAGCTGAGTAGGAATTCACTCAGAGGAACAGGATGAGGGCGGCATTGTGGGGAAAGGGGGCTGCACAACTAAAGGCGCTTTGATCGGGGAGCTCTGGGTTCCTGATTCCTCAGGACAGAGTCAGTAAGCAGGTTATGGGTTCTGGATGGGCATATGGCCCCAGGAAATCCTCACCATGTGGACATGAGTGGGGTCAGAGGAGGCCAGAAAGAGGTCCTAAAAAGTGTACAGAGTCCAGGACAGGGCAGGAGTCCAAGGTCATGCCCTGATTTAGAGGTAGAGATCTGGGTATCATCAGAATTTGGGGGTATTTCAAGCCCCAGGAGACAATGAGCTTGCCTGGAGAGATCACACACATTAGGAACTTCTTCCCAGGGATGGAGACTCACTGAATCATCTGCAGTCTGCATTTGGGATGTTGGAGCCCTTCACAAAGCAGTTTCATGCCTGGAAGTCCGAGGCTGTTGCCGCTTAGATCCATCCTTATTAAATGCTTGTTGGCTATAAGAGTGGCTGCGAGGTCCTGGCAGGCAGAGCTGGAGATGTGGCACCTCTTCAGCCTACGAGGGAAGAAAGGAAAGTGAGCTAGGTCATTTACTTTGTGGTAGTTTTGTGGATTTTTCCCCCTTACCTTTTCTCTCTCTCTCTCTCTCTCTCCCTCTTTTAGGCTACACCTATTTGTCACTTCTTTCTAAAATAAAAGAAAGGAGATTAGGGTTGCCAGGGACTGATTGGAGGCGGTAGAGGGAGGGAATACTAATGGGTATAGGGTTTCTTCTTGGAGTGATGAAAATGTTATGGAATTAGACAATAGTGATATTTGCACAACCATGTGAATATACTAAGATCATTGAATTATACACTTTAAAAGGGTACATTTTCTGGCATGTGAATTATATTTCAATGTTTAAAAAGCAACAAAATAACTATATTGTATTCTTGAAAATTGCTAAGATTGTAAATTTTAAGTGTTCTCACTACAAAAATGGTAACTTTGTGGGGTAATGTATATGTTGATTAGCTAGATTTAGCCATTTCACAATGTATATATATTTAAAAACATCATGTACGTGACAAATACATATAATTTTATCTTTCAAATTAAAAAGAATTTAAAAAGCAACAAGATTCCTAAGTGACTTCTCTGTAAGAAAGTTATAAAAATAAAAAAATAAAAAAATAAAAAGCAACAAGAACAATATAAAATGTTTTGATGCTTTGTAGTCAATGAAATACATTCACAGAGGTTTTCCTTAAGAGAGAAATTCAAGACCCATTTATTTCCCTTTTCTCCACTTCCTCTTGTTCTCCATCACTGCGAAAAGGAGGAGGTATGAATTTTGGAGCAGATCCCAAGGTGCTCACTGGGCCACATTTGCTGGTGTGCAGGGACACTGTGCCTTAAAAGCTCACCACCAGAAAGCATGTAAGTATTTTTACTCCTTTTCTTTCCTCCTGAAAGGTACCTGGAGTGGCAGGGTACTTTTATTTTCCTTTCTCAGACATCCTCCCATAAAGTCAGCTGACATAGGTATCTGGGACAACAGGAGTAAGCCACTGTGGCCAGCTTTCTTTCTTTTTCTCTTCTTCACCTCTTCGTCTTTGTCTCTCTCTCTCACTCTATCACACATGTAGTAAACTCATATCCTTCAAATGCATGCATTCTGTGATTCCACTCTACAGAAAGTGTATCAAAGAATGTTCCTTGGAGTACAAGAAAGAAACACTAATGATTCCTGAGTGACTGCTATAGACTATAGGCATTTTTGTGTACGATACACAGGGTCATTTCACTTCATTGGGGGTAAAAAGATCCAACTCTATTACATAAAGGAGGAAACTGAGTTTTACGAGTCTGGTGGCTCTTAAACATGTTCACAATTTTTTTTTGACACTCCTGCCTTGATAGGTGGGAGTCTATGTCCCTTTGACTTGAATCACTTAAAAAAACTTAAAAAAAAAAAAACACTTTAGCAAGGCTTTAAAGAGAATATCTTGAGTAGACTTAAAACTTCTAAAATTTGGATCCTTTTGTGATTCATAAGCACGATGACTGGGGTTCTCATGCTCATGTGGGAGATGCACCTCTCTCAAACCTTGTAACAGTGTCAGCACATTACCTGTCTGAGGTGACCAAAAAAAATAAATAAACCCACCACTTTTTAGATCTAGTAGCAATCATCGGATGGGAGGAGACTAGACTGGTGATGGGAAGACTGGAAGGAGGACATAAAAATGAGATAAATGACAGACAATAATGCTTGAACTTCTATTGATCCACGCCTGTTACCACCTGAATCGTGTCCCTCCCGAAAATTCATATATTGAAGTCTTAATCCTCAGTACCTCAGATGTGGCTGTATCTGGAGATACGATCTTTAAAGGGATAATTAAGGTAAAACGAAGTCCGTAGGATGAGCCCTAATTCAATATGACTTATACAAAGAGGAAATTCGAACGCAGACATGCATGGAGGGACGACCGTGTAAATACCCAGGGACGAGGGGTCCATCTGCCAACCAACCAAGGACAGAGGCTTCAGAAGAAACCAGCCCTGCCAATGCCTTGATCTTGGACTTCTAGCCCTCAGAATGGTAAGAAAATAAATTTGTATTGTTGAAGTCACTCAGTCTGTGGCACTTTGTTGTAGCAGCCCTAGCAAACAATGAACCGTCCCATGGTGGGTACATCCTTTGTGACGGAGCCCCATGAGGGGTAGTGGTGGGGACCAACTGAAATCCACAGACCCGCCCGGACTCACCTGAGGTTCTGGAGTTTGCAGCTGGGGTGTCTGAGGCCTTGACAGAGCAGCCTCACGCCCCGGCTGCCCAGGGCATGGTGGTACAGAGCTAGCTCTATCAGACTGGGGTTGGTGAATAAAGCCGCAGCCAGGTGTTCACCACAGGCGTCCAGCAGAACGTTCCTCTCTGATCTGTGTGAAGGAAAGACAGGCCAGAGTCTAGTTTCACCGGTTGCTTTACAATAATCATGTTTTTCATGCTTGTGAATCACAAAAGGATCCAAACTTTAGAAGTTTTAAGTCTTGGCCGGGCGTGGTGGCTCACGCCTGTAGGCCTAGCAGTCTGCGAGGCCGAGGCGGGAGGATCACTCAAAGTCAGGAGTTCAAAACCAGCCTGAGCAAGAGCGAGACCCCGTCTCTACTAAAAACAGAAATTAATTGGCCACCTAAAAAAAACATATAGGAGGCCAGGCGCAGTGGCTCACACCTGTAATCCTAGCACTCTGGGAAGCTGAGGTGGGTGGATCACTGAAGGTCAGGAGTTCCAAACCAGCCTGAGCTAGAGGGAGACCCCATCTCTACTAAAAACAGAAAGAAATTAATTGGCCAACTAAAAAACATATAGGAGGCCAGGCGCGGTGGCTCACGCCTGTAATCCTAGCACTCTGGGAAGCCAATGACGGTGGATCGCTCAAGGTCAGGAGTTCGAAACCAGCCTGAGCTAGAGTGAGACCCCATCTGTACTAAAAATAGAAAGAAATTAATTGGACAACTAAAAATATGTAGAAAAAATTAGTCCAGCATGGTGGCCCATGCCTGTAGTCCCAGCTACTCGGGAGGCTGAGGCAGAAGGATAGCCTGAGCCCAGGAGTTTGAGGTTGCTGTGAGCTAGGCTGGTGCCACGGCACTATAGCCCGGGCAACAGAGTGAGACTGCGTCTCAAAAAAAAATAAATAAAATAAAATAAATCTACTCAGGATCTTCTTGTGTGTCACATCATAATTTACGAAGCATTTTATCATCTTTATTTTATTTATTTATTTTGGTTTTTTTTACACAGAAAAGCAAAGAGATATTTTATTTATTTTTAATAAGCTTCAGTGAGACTGCATATCTTTATTTTAATTTAGCTTTTTCTTTCTTTCTTTCTTTCTTTTTTTTGAGACAGAGTCTCACTCTGTTGCCTGGGCTAGAGTGCCGTGGTGTCATTGTAGCTCACAGCACCCTCAAACTCCTGGGCTCAAGGGATCCTCCTGCCTCAGCCTCCCAGGTAGCTGGGACTACAGGCTTGTGTCACCTCGCCCAGCCTTAATTTAGCTTCTGAATAACCCAGCATTACTTGCCCAAGTTCACATAGTAAGCAGTACAAACTGTATTTGAAACCTGGGTCAGGGATGGAAAATAGATTTCATCTCACAGACACGGTCTGATTGATGGCGGAGATGCTGCTCAGAGCTCTGTGTTGAACAGGATGAAGGCCACAGCTGGGCTTATTAGAAAAGGGTGACAAAATCAATTAGTGAAGTCTGCCACAGGCTCAGGAGGAGGAAATGGTGGCAGGTATGCCTGACTGTTGCCATCCTGCTAGACCAGTATATATCCACTTTAACATACATAGAAATTACCTGGGGAACTTTAAAGTTTTTTTTTTTTTTTTGAGGCAGTCTCACTCTATTGCCCAGGCTAGAGTGCCATGGCATCAGCCTAGCTCACAGCAACCTCAAACTCCTGGGCTCAAGCAATCCTCCCACCTCAGCCTCCCGAGTAGCTGGGACTACAGGCATGCGCCACCATGCCTGGCTAATTTTTTAAATATATTTTTAGTTGGCCAATTAATTTCTTTCTATTTTTAGTAGAGACGGGGTCTCGCTCTTGCTCAGGCTGGTTTCGAACTCCTGACCTTGAGCAATC
>CAUYRT010105138.1:0-17208 GCA_963574885.1 Lepilemur ruficaudatus | reverse complement strand
TGGTTTCTTTGTGTTGGTTATCTATTTTTTCTTGCATGTCATTGAGTTTTCTTACAATCCATGTTTGAAATTCTTCTGTCATTTTAGTGTTCTGACTTTGGTTGATGTCCATTTCTGGAGAGCTAGTGTTCCTCTTTGGGGGTGTGCTTTCCGTTTGATTCTTCATACTTCCAGAGTTCTTTTGCTGATTTCTTCTCATCTGGATCAGTTGTTGCTTCTTGCCTTCATATTTTCGTTTGGATAATGATGCACCCTGTTTAGTCTCTGAGCCAGTAGGTGGTGTTTGTGGGTGAGATATGACCACACCCCGTAGTGAGTCAGTAGATGCAATAAAAGGGTGTGCAGAATGACTTCCCTGTCAGTAGGTGGCACTTGCTGGCAGGAGCAGACTACAGTGTTGTTTTTGGGTCCTGTAACCAGCTCTTGTTTTCACATGGTGGGTGGTGCCCCGGGATTTCCAGGTGTGTCCTTATTCTCCACCTCAGTGGGGGCAGGTCTGGGAGTGAGTCTTGGCAGAGCTGGGTTGGGTAAGCCTGCCCTCAACCACCACAGTTGCTGTTAGCAGAGGTCAGAGGTCTTTTCTTTGCTTCTGGGCAAAGCTGTCAGGAAGGCACTGAAATGGCCTCATTCAGTGGGAAAGTCTGCATGAGGGGGTGGGGCTGTCTGAGACCTACAGTCTGGAGCAAGTCTCACTCCTTTCCACCCTCTGCTGCTCCGCAGCTTCTCCTGGGCCTCTGCCAGCAGGCAGGACCTCACGCCAGTGGGTCTCCCCTGGCTCTGATGTGGGCCTGGAGGTTCCCTGCCCAGGATAGCAGCCTGGGCTGGAGACACAGCCTTCCTCTGCAAGGACAGTTGCCCCTCAAGCATGCTGATCCATCCCTGAAGGCACACACACCTTAGTAGGCATGTTCACAGTTATCCCTTCTCTGCCCCAGGGCAATGTGAGACTTGGGTGCACCAGGTCTGGTCTGCAGGTCTGATCCCTGGGCCCCGGAATTCAAACCCTGACCCTGCCAGGAATTGGCATGTCACTCCTAGGTCACCCACAGGGTGCCCAAGCTGGGTCGATGTCTCTCAGCCTCGGGATATGCCCTGTTTTCCTGGAGTCACTGGGCCAGCAGCACCTGGGAGGGCTGGCGGATATTGAGCTCACAGTTTTAGTACCCCTCAGTCTGTTGTAGTGCCCGAAATGGAAATGTCCTGATCCTTGAGAGGTGGCTAAATTGTCTCTCTCAGCAGCCGTGCATAGGGAAGGGGGAGGGGAGAATGAGGCAATATGACACCTGCCAAGCGGCTTGAGTCTGTGGGCTGGGAAGTGTCCCAGGGGAGCTGGGAGCCTGGTGCTGTGTCCACAAGAGGCTCACTGGTGGCAGCCATCTCTGGGCTGGTGTTAGCAGGTCTCTCCAACCGCCCAGGAGCCCCCCAACAGTCCGAGATGCAAGGGAGGGGAAAGTTAGCTGCTCCACCTACCCTTGTCGCTGGTCTCCAAGCTTCTCGTGGGCTTTCTCCTTCCAGTTTTCCTCTGCAACCTCTTCTCCTGGAGTCTCCCATAGTTTCAGGTGCCTCTCCTTGCCCTCGTCCGATGTCTGCTTGTCTGCTTGCTTATTTCTTCTGCTTTCTTCTACAATCTGTCTTTTTTGCGGAGACACTCTGGCTGGTGGTTTTTCTCATCTGCCGTCTTTAATCCCTCTCCCAGCCATTGCTATTATAACAACATTGATGGCAGCCAAGGAGAGTGGACTGGGATGTGCATGTGTGAACAATGACAACCTCACTGTCACTGGTGCGCTAAATACCACTGAGTGAGCATGTGTACTGTGTGGCTGTCACATTCAAAATGACTGAGTGAGTAGAGCAACAAATCCACGTCAGATTTTATGTTAAGCTTGAACATTCTTCTGAGGAAAGTATTTGGATAATTCAGAAGGCTTTGAGGGACAATGCAATGATTGCAGCGCAAATAAAAGTGTGGTGCCAATGCTTCAAAGTCGGTGGAGGATCTGTTGAAAGTGATCCGTGTTCTGAAAGGCCTGCAATAAGCGGAATTCCTGAGAATGCTGAACATGTATGGGGCAGTTTAAGAGATGCTGGGAGAACTGTGTGAGGTCCCAAAGTGCCTATTTTGAAGGGGACTGAGGTGTCCCCTTCATTGTCCTATATATAATGTTTCTTATATCTTGCATGTTCTTCAATAAATGTCTCTATTTTTCATATTACATGGCTGGGTACTTTCTGGACAGCCCTCCTATATAATAATAATGAAAAAGGTTGAAATGTTGTGAGAATTACCAAAATGTGATACAGAAACATGAAGTGAACACATGCTATTAGAAAAATGGCACCAATAAACTTGCTCAACACAGGGTTGCTACAGACCTTCAATTTATAAAAAGTTCAATGTCTGTGGAGTGCAATAAAGTAAAACAATAAAATGAGATATACCTGCCTATATAATCTTTTAAAATCTTTAAAAATATTTATTCATGTAATCATCCATTCTGCCAACAAATTTTACTTTGTGTCTAATGTAAGCCAGGTGGTAACGCTAAGTGCTGGCTACAGGGTGATGAGGAAACAGGCATCCGTTCCTGTCCCTCCCAATCTCTCCACCTGCCCCGTGAAGCTAAAAATTAAGAGGAGCAAGTAGAAATTGCAGCACACGCCTCATCACGCATTAGGATAACTTGCACATACTGCTTTTTTCAACTGCTTATACTCCACTTAGTATATCATGAAAGTGTTATTTTCAAAAATCAGATAGTTGCCATTCTCTGCTCAGAACTCTCCAGCAACTTCCCATGTGACTCAGAACAAAGTCCCAAAGCCCTTCCCCTTGGCCTGTAGGCACTAAATGCTGGTGGCTACTCTATGACCTTTCCTTCGATTGGTGCCTCCTTCGTCACCCATGGTAGCCACCTTGGCCTTCTTGCTGTCTCTCAGTCAAACAGTCTGGCCAGCTTCTACCTCAGGCCTTGTGGTTCCTAACCTCCTACCCTGGGGTGCCCTGCCTCGAAATGTCTTAGAGCTTAACTCATTATTTTCAATTCGCAGAAGTCTTCATCTGCCCAATCCATTCTTGAATTTACTTGGTTCTTCTTCATAGCTTTTAATACATCCTGGAACATTATATTTCGTATGTTTATTGTTGGACTTTCCCTTCCAGAATGCTAGCTCCCTGAAACGAGGGATGCTGTTCTCTTTGTTGCCCTGTCTCCAAAATCAGGAACACTGCCTGGCACTTAATAAACATTTAATGAATATTTATAGAATGAATAGATAAATAAAAAATAGATGAATAAACAATTTCCTAGTCACTGAAAGCTTTTATTTGCAGCATTAGAATATTTAATATTTAGGTATAAATACATCATTAGAATATTTAATGGTATAAATACATCATGTTTATTTAACAAATCTCCTATTTTTAGCTACTAAGCTAAAGTAATTAATTTCTCTTCTTTTCCTTTTATAAACAATGCTGCCATGAACTACACAGTGGTTAAATTACTTAGTATTATTTCTTCAGGATAAATTCCAGGAAGTAGAATTTTTCAAAACTATGTATTTGTTCAGCCAGTATTTGATAATAAAAAAGTGCCCATTATTGCTAAAGAATATATATGTCTGAAATAAACTGAAGTTCACCAAAGGGTTAGCTGCCAGACTCTGTTTAACAGAAAACTTCAACTCAAATTATTTTGGAACCATTTTTGTGCCAATAGTCTTGGTTTCTATTGAATTTAATTTTATTAAGTTTTGTCCAGTCACAATTTTTAACCACGGTTTGTCTAGATAGGAAACACAAATATGAGTTTTAGTGTATATAATATATAGACCACAGAAATTTTTAAAATCTCACTTCTAAAATTCCAATAAATTTATTTTAAGAATCAGAATAGGAAACATAAATAAAGACACATATAGTGATCCATCTGACTGGAAAGTAGATTAAAATCCTAAATTATTGCTGAAGTTATCTAAGTTAAAAAAGACTCAACTCTAAGTGCTGAAACCAATCAAAGTTTCTTGTGTCAGCTGCACTATTTCCTAGGGAGTTAATCTATGCAAGTAGTATGTATCATTTAAACAGTTCTAGTTCAAAGACCATTGATGATGTTATATCACCAAAAGAAAGAACTTCTAACTGACGTTTATTCAGCATGAGAAGGAAAGAATGAAGAAGGCTATTTGCATTTAGTTCACATTTTAAAATAAAGAGAAAGTAAAAAGAACAGTTTCCAAATTTGACATCAACCCCCTCCTTTTTTTTTCTGAAGCATTGTTTTAGTTTTGAAAGAAATTCTGAATTGACATTTAAATGGTAGCAGGGCAATTCTCCCTCTCTGCCTTGAGAAACAGTCTCTGGAAAATGTACAATTATGCTGTCATCTTTAGCACTCTACATTGGACAGAGTTTAATTATTAATGTGTTTCCCTCAGAGAATGACTCGATCATGTCACAACTCTAGACAAATACAGCTAATGCAAAATCATAAAATATTCACTTGAATACTGCTGAACTGACAGGAAATTAATTCTATGAACACTTTTGATATTACCAGAAAATTAGTTTCAAACGTATAAGACTGAAATAAATGTGTTCATAATTTTCTCAAGGGTAACGCTCATCATGCAATCAGTTGGTGTCTTTTTATAAATGTTACAAGTATTCAACATGGCTTTATGATAAAGAGGACAGCTAATGTAGTGTATTATTTGTAGACAGTGTTTTACTTGTAAACAGCAGGGAGTGAAGAATTGTTCTCTCAGAAATATTTAAACTCTAGTAATATTCTGCTATTAATCATTTTGTAGAACTGAAGAAGTGCCATCAAAAAAATTTTTTTTCAGACACGGAGAAGCTTAAGGAATGGTAATGGGATTTCAAAGTTTTCATTTCAGATTACTGTCCCAAGTCTTATGAAATATCTGAAAATGATTGGAAATGATTCGTATCTTAAGGCTATTTGGTGTCCAGAATTGGATAAACTAGTGATTTTATAATTTTTGAGAGTTAAAAGTACCCCTCAAAGAAATTTGCTCCCTCTTTTGTGATTGCCCAGAAATTTGCATGAATTTTAACATAATATTATGCAATAATTATTTATGTTCATATTTTCACATTTGCTCAATTAAGAGGCCCTTGAAGGAAAAGCTTTTGTCATTGATCTTTAGTCTCTAGTCAAGTGCACGATGCAAAGGCCATATGCATAAGGTGTTTGGTGTACAAATGAATGAATGAAAAAACAGATAAATGAAAAGAGTTCTCATTAAAAACATCAATGGGGAAATAAAATCAGTGAACATAAAGTATATCTGCTTTATAATTGAAAGTTTCTCTAAAAGATAACTTTAACTTGTCTTTCTAAAAGTGGTTTTCCTAGCTATAAATGATCGCAGCTTTTCAGTAAACTACTCCTGATACACCAAGGGAAGCTTTTAATAAACAAAATTTGTTATTTGGCTATAGCTAATCAATGCAAACTAAGCTAATCAGATGTTTCTTCCTCTGAATTTGAAATTGTCTCATTGTTGGAGGTAAATCATATTTGTCAGGATTCTAAAGAAAAACCTATCACCATGTCAAGAAGTTCACATTTCCTTACCATTTTGAGTTTCAGCTTCTGTTTCCTTCTAATAAATAACCATTTCAGCTTACGTCAGCTATAATCTGTTTCTATTACTAGAAAGCAAAAGAAATTTGATTCTCACAGTTATGCGTAATAAAGCATGTTTTGACATTGTCCCACTGTACTAATTTTGCATTTCTAAACAAATAAAATTATCTAATTGCTACATCTAGAGTTTTCAGAACATTTATGCTTTCTTTCACATATTTATTGTATGTATTTCTGTAATGTGAAAAAGAAATATTATGATTGTTGGAAAATCATTTTATACCATCTGCAAAGATGCTGTAATAAAATATTAAAAGAAGCACAGTTATGAATGAATCATATCAGTGAATTTTAGTTTAATAGTTTTAACTTATTTTTAAAATTACAGGAAATTAAGTTGTTCATTATGCCATAAAGCTACTTCTTGTAATGACAGATTGAATGGGGGTCTGACTTAAATATGACTACATAAATGTAAAGAGACAAAAAAACCCAAATTGAAGATATTCTTAGAAAGTGAAAAGTAGCAAACTAATTAAACAATACCAATCTCAAAAACAATGACTGTATGTTTTTTAAACTCAACATTTCAATATCACCTTTACAAAGGATAGTGAAAATACTTAATAAATTTTTATGTCAATTTTGTGTTTTCTTTCAGGAATAGATATTTATCTAACAAAGAGGAACTATCATGTTTAGTCATTCATCTGGCACATAAATATTGAAAACCTACTTTATGCAAGGCATGCTGGTAGGTGCTAAGAAGAATACGATGATGAGAAAGAAAAATTTTCTGTCTTCAAGTTCCTAGCAGGAGATAAAGAAAAGTAACAAAACGTTAACATATAGATCAGAATATAACTGAATGTTAAAAGAGGTATAATTTTAAAATAATATGAGATTTAGAATATAGAAAAAGGAAAATCAAACTAAGTAAATGAAATGGTGAGAAGATTAATTAATAAAGTGGCTTTAACAAGATGGTTTGGGCAGGAGAAAATATTTTTTAAGGTGAAGATAACTCTAGTTACCCACGACTATATGAATAAAAACCTTGTTGGTGCAGTATAGAGTGTATTCAAAGACCATTATTCAGTGATGATAGCTGGAGTCTGGCTGTGAACCCAATAATCAAATCTTCTTATGTTTTCAATGAACTTTATTATCTTCATGTTACAGAAAAACTAATAGAGTTGATTTCACTTATTGTATATATTTCCTCTCTTCCCATTATCTCTTAAAATTACTCCAATCAGGGTTTAGTCTTCTTTACCAAGGCCACCAATATCATCCACATTGTTAAATCCGATAAGCAAATATTTCTTTACAATTCACCAACTATCCACCTAAAAACTCTTTCTTAATTTGGCTTCCTGTTAACTCCACAGCCTTGATTTTTTTCTAACATCAATGTCCACTGTTCCTCATCATTTGGTTGTGTGTATGTGTGCACGTGCACACTCTCCAACGTCTTAACATTGAATAATTCCAAGTTCTTTGGTGGCTTCCCTTTTTGCTTATTCTCTCTTTGTGAAATTATAAGCTTGATGGGTTAAAACATCATCTGTGAATTGAAGACTCCAACATTTACATCCAATTATAGATCTTTAATTCTAAACTCATATATACAACTGCCCTCTTACCATTTCCACTTGAGTTATCCATATGACATTTTAAAGCTGCACCTCTGATTTCTTCCCCAATCCAAACTATGTTTACACAGAGTCTTCCCATTTTAGTTACAAACAAATCCATTCTTCTAGTTACCCATAACAAAACTTACGAAGCCCTTTTTGACTACTCTCTTTCGCTCACTTCTCATTTCTCAGATCTTCTTGACACTAACTGCAAAATATATCCAGAGGACATTTTCTCACCACTGTCACTACTGCCATCCTGATCAAAGTCTATAATCTCTCACCAGAGTGCTTTTTTCTGTTCCTGCTTTCCCCCAATCTATTGTCAATATCACAGCCAAATTGATCATGTTAACATATAAATCAGATCATAACCTTATGTTGCTCAAAAACCATTTAATAAATCTCTGCTTCCCTCAAAGTGAGAACCTAAATCTGTATAATGTTTTGTTGGCTGTTTCTCTACCTGAAATACTTTTCTCTCAAATATCTTCATGTTTCCTTCTTGTGATGGTCAGTTTTATGTGTCAACTCAACCAAGCTGTAGATCCTAGTTATTCAATCAAACACTAACCTAAGTGTGATTGTGATAGTATTTCCTAGATGTGATAAACATCTAAAGTCAGCTGATCCTAAGAAAAGAAGATTATTCTTAATAATCTGGATAGGCCTGGTCTAATCAGTTGAAAGATTTGAAGATCAGAACTGAGGTTTCCCTAAAGAAGAAGAAGAAATTCTTCCTGTGGATGGACTGCAGCATCAGCTCCTGCCTGAGCCTTCCCAGACTGCCCTTTCTGACATCCCTACACATTTTGGACCTGCTTAGCCAAACCCCAAAATTCTGTAAGCCAATACTTTGTAAGAACTGTCTCTCTATCTTCCTTTCTTGCTCTTTCTCTCTCGATAGGTAGATATATAGACAGATAGGTAAATAGATATTCAGGTCTTGTTATTCATGGTGGTGATGCTGTATATAGTCACCATGAGCACTGAATTAGCCAATACTGAATGAATCATTGCTCCTATGGCAAATACAATGTTAAGTACTAGTCACAACATTCCCATCAACCAATCAATAAATACCCTTATTTTATGTGTATACCTGTTTAAAGATATCTTTTAAAGTATATATTGTTGATTCATTATCTTGAGTTCACAGCCAACAGCACTGTTACTCATACCTAAATGAAGATTATCTAACACAGGTATATTTTCTCTATAAAGTACATCACATACTCTTTGCACTTTAGGAACACTAGATAGCACCTCACACTATGCTCTGGGGCCATTTTAAACTGTGAAACACTAGCAAAAAAGACAAAAGTGTTTAAAAAAAAGTGGCACTAAATAGACCATGAAAAGGAAACTTGTTTATAGTATAAAAGCTAAAACAAGAAGGCATAGTGTTGCCTTGTTTGGCCTCACCTGAAAACATGTGTGTTGGGTCACTCAAAGTTTTTGCTACTCTGCACTTTCATGAATGACCACAAAAGCTCCATCGTTACTGATTTGTATTAATTTGGGGATTACAAATAAATTTTAATAAGTAGGTGAACTCACAAATATGGAATTTGCAAATAAAGAAGACCAAATATACACATAAACACATACCTAAACATATACATCTATGTCCCTGTCTCTGTTGCTGTCTTATCATCCTTGCATGCTCTCTCTCTCTCTCTCTCTCTCTCTCTCTCTCTCTCTCTCTCTCTCTCTCTCTCTCCCTGTCCTCTGTCTTTCTTACTCTCTCATAGGATATTTACAGCCTATTTTCTCTGTTTCTCTGATGGAAACCTGAATGATACATTCCTCATTCACTTTCTTCAAGCCTTTGCTCAAATTTCACTTCTTAATGAGGCTCATTCTAAGCACTCCAGTACTTCCAATCCTTCTTAGCCTGCATATTTATTTACTTTTTAGAGCACTTATCATGTTCTTACATTATATAGTATCTTTATGTGGCATATTTATTCATTATTTATTCTGTTTATTGTCTATTGTCTATCTCCCCTGATTCAATGTAAACATCACAAGAAAAGGATTTATGTCTGTTTTGTTCACTGATGTATTGCTATTACTTAGAATGATGTTTGTAACATAATAAGTGCTAATAAATATTTTTGTGTGAATGATTGAGGTGCTTGATATAAACATTGAGCTTTAAGATGATTTGTTTACTGCTGTTTTCCATGAACTAAAAACCAGATTGTTGCCTCTAAGTTTGTGCTTCTTGAAAATCTCAAGTAGGTGGCATTAAGCCTACTTAAATACACCCAGTGACTATCAATTTAACAAGTATATTTCTATCCCTAGTAGCTCAAATTTGAAAAACCTATGGCACATCTAGGTATGGAATTTAATAAATGAGTTTTGCCATCAAGAGTGGAACTGAAAAGAAAGAAAAAAATAAAGCTAAAGGTTTAGAAAATGTTTGTATAAAAATAATTGCTGAGACTGTATAAGTATGTAAGATTTCTGAGAAATAATATATAGACAATTTGACAACAGCAGAAAAGAAATAAAAGGGGACACTAGAGAAATCTAAAATCAAATATATTTACATAATAGGAGAGAAATGAGACAAAGATATAGTGAAGGAAACACTGTATCTATCTAATCTATCATATATATCTCTATATCTGCTTATCTACCTATCTGTCATCTATATCTATCTGTCTATCCATCCATCTCCCCTAATAGGGAAGTGATCAATATGCCAATAGGAAAGACCAACTAATTTCTGTTTAAATAGAGTATTTAACCTTGATGATGTGAAGAAATATTTCTTCCATGAAAATGTTATACATCTTTATTAAAACAATTATCATTTTTGATGGTATTATAGGAATAATAAATAGATTAGAAATGAAAGAAGCTCCAAACAAAGATTGGTTTTCCTTATGGAATGTTTTTGAACTTGGATAATAGAGAAGGCGAGGGGTTAGTCCAGAAGTCAAAGCCATGCTGATGGAGCAGATGAAAAATAGACTGCATGAAACACATAATCAGTCTCCTCTCATGAAATTTAAAGCTTTTGGAACTTCATAAGCTGGGAGACTAAAGGAGCTGAAAGTTGAAGGGCAGAACTATACAAGATTTTTACCAAAAATGAAACTCAGTTCTGACCCAGATCAATTTCTGATTTGATAGAGATAGTCATCCCCTCATCCTATTTTATTATAACAAGAAAGGAGAGACTCTTTATGGGTAGAAGCTATTATCTAGACATTTACAAGTCTTGTTTGATAAAATCTGGCTTAAAATTTTAAAAAATACTATCTATAATACATATATATTAATGTGTTTGGGCTGCTATAACAAAATACCCTAGATTGGGTAGTTTACAAGCAACAGAAATTTATCACTCACACTACTTCTGGCTGGGAATTCTAAGATCATGTTGCTGGAAGATTTGGTGTCTGGTGGGGGCATGTTTTCTGGTTCATAGATGGTGCCTTCCAGCTGTGCCCGTATGTGATGGAAGGAAGAAGTGAGATTACTTTTGGGGGTGTTTAATATAAGGGCACTAACCCCATGTATGAGAGTTTTACCCTAATAACTACCCAATGTCCTTCTAATATAATCACCTTGGGGGGGTAGGATTTCAACATATAAATTTTGAGGAGACACAAACATTCAGACCATAGCAACATGTAAACATGCAAAAAAATGTGATTAATAATCAAGAGAAAGAATAAACAATTGAAACAGATCCTAACATGGTCAAGAGATTAGATGAGCAACAATAACTAAAATAGCATTATTAACACATTAAAGATAGAAAAAGATGGAGAGAATGGATGAAATATGTGGACATTTCAAGATATACTGAAATCTGTAAAATAATGAATCAGGGATCATATCAAGCTAAAAACCTTCTATACAACATAGGAAAATATCAAAAAAGTGAAGAGACAATCCATAGAATGGGAGAATGTATTTGTAAACTATCCATTTGACAATGGATTAACAAGCATAATGTACAAGAAACTCAAAAAACAAATAATCCAATTAAAAATGGGCAAAAGATCTGAATAGACATTTCTCAAAAGAAGATATACAAATGTCCAACAGATATAAGAGAAAATACTGAACATCGCTAATCATCAGATAAATGCAAATCAAAACTATAATGAGCTGTCATCTCACCTTAGTTATAATGGTTTTTATTCAAAAGAGAAGCAATAACAAATGCTGGCAGGGATGTGGAGAAAAGAGAACCCTTGTACATTGCTGGTAGGAATGTGAATAAGTACAGCCATTATGGAAAATGTATGGAATTTCCTCAAAACACTGAAATTGAACTACCATATGATTCATCAATGTCACAACTTGGTATATATCCAAAAGAAAGGACATCAGTGTGTTGAAGGGACACTCTCATGTTTATTGGAGCACTATTCACAATAGCCAAAATACGGAATCAACCTAAGTGTTGTCCATCAATGGATAAAGAAAATGTACTGCATATATACAATGAAATATTATTCATTCATAAAAAGAATGAAATTCTGTGATTTATAACAACATGGATGTACCTGGAGGCCACAAATTAAATAAGCTAGGCAAAGAAAGAAAAATATAGCATGTTCTCACTCATATATGTGAGCTAAAATTTTCAAAAAATGAACTTATGTAGACAGTAGAATGATGTTTACCAGAGGCTGGTAAGGGTACAGTGTGGGGGAGAAGGAGATAAAGTCGGAAGAGTTAATGGGTGCAAAAGTACAGTTAGATATGATGATCTAGTATTCAGTAGGACAATGGCATGACTACAGTTAACAATAATTTATTGTATATTTTAAAATAATTAAAAGAGTAGAACTGGAATGTTCTGGACACAAAGAATTGATAAATGCTTAGGGAGATGGGTACTTCAATTACTCTGATTTGATCATGACACAATGACACATTGTATGCCTGTATCAAAACATCACATTTACTTCATAAATATAGATATATATAAATATTATATATCCATAATAATTTTAAAAATTTTAAAAATTACTATAAAATGAATCAAATGGACATTCTAGAATTGAAGTGTTTAATATCTAAACTTAAGAAGTCATTGGAAAAATTTAACAACTGATATAAAAAAAGAAGGAATGAACTCAAAGATGTATCAACAGAAAGCATTGTGAATTACAAAATCATAAAAGAAATGAAAAGGAGGTTGTAGGATATAAAATATTTGGGGCATAGAGAAATTTAGATTTTGATAGGTAACCTACTACTACCAAACTTAGTGACTTAAAACAACAGCCATTCATTATTTCTTCACAATCGTGTGAGTTGACTAAATGGTTCCTTGAGTCTCATCAGGTTTGAATGATCTCTCCCGGGCTAGATTTCTTGCATCTGGATCTAGGACAGTTTCTCACATCTGATATTTGGCAGAATGTAGGACGGTGGTTGGCCAACTATTGGCTGGTATATCTCACTTCTCTTACTGGGCTTTTCTTCTCCAGGAGATTAACTCAGATTTATTCACATGATAATCTCAGGATTCCAAGCATGTCAGGAAGAAAAAGCTCTAATGGTTACGTGATTTTCAAGTATTTATGGGGACCAAAATTGCCCAAAGTCCAAAGTCATTCAAGAAGCCAAGTTCACTGAAGACAGAGGCAAAGAGACAAGCTTAGAAGTAGCCAGAGAAGACACATCACCTTCAAAAAAACAATAGTAAAAATGAATAACTTCTGAACCAATATTGTGAAAACCACAAGATAATACAAAGTATTTTTATAGCATTGAAAAATAAGTATCAGTAAGTGAATAAGTATTGCAAAGGAGGTGGAACAAGTAGAACAGTTGCATATTGGTGGGTGTGCATATTGAAAATCATTTTGGAAAGCTATATAGCAATATGTGAAAAAACCAAACATGTAAATTTTCTGTAACTGAGCAATTTCACTCCTAATTATATATGCCTTCAAAAATGAGGACACATGACCACCAAAATATATGTATAAGAATGTTCATGGCAGCACTCTTCACAGTAGTCACAGATTGGAAACAACCTAAGTAGGCATCAAAAGTAGGATGAATAATACATTGTTCTTTTTGATATAATGAAATACTAGTGTTGGATTTTTAATATTTATATTCACTAATTTTACATCTAATGCACATTCAGGTGATCTGGCCCATACACAGATTATCATTAATCACTTGAAAAGCTAATAATGATTTTGTGTCCTCCATATCCCAATTGTTACTCCTTAGGTGGTATGCTGAAAGCCAGGTCAAATGTCCATACACAAAAAAATTTTGAAGTCTATGTTTATGCAAGAAATGCTTAAATACAGGAGAAAGAGGGACATGCCTCCCTCTCTTAAAAGGAGGGAGAAAAAACTTTATGCCTTGGAGAAGGGATGGAAAGGATCCTGGTTCTTACTTTAATCTTTTGGAGTATAATTAAATTCTCTGCAACGGCAAGACAGTCCTAAGCATTTTCAGATTTTACAACCTAGAGACTTTGCCAAAGTCTTGGGCTTCTTTTTTCTTTTGAAATGTAAATACATACTTTAGACACTAGGGAAATCTCACTGGAGTTCTCTCTCTATCTATACAATTGTAAATTAACTTCCCAAGGCCTGGTCTTAGCCCAGTAAAATTTACTCAAAGATCCTCCACTCTATAGAAATATAAACATATATTTCTACATGCCACAACCACACAGCAATATGAAAGAATAAACTACTTCTGAACTCAGTAAACTGAATGAATCTCACAGATATATAATGAGGAAAGAAACCAGAGAAAAAAGAATATGTAATTTATAATTCTACTTATATGAAATTCAAGGATAGGCAAAACTAATTTATGGTAAGAGAAGTCAGAATAATGGGCCTCTCTGGAGGGGGAAGTGAATGGGAAAAGGCACATGAAAAAATTCTGGTGCTGGAAATTTTTTATACTGATATGTGTGGTGGTTGTTCAGGAATATTCTAAATATTTAATGAATTTTGCACTTAGTATCTGTGCATTTATGCACTTTACTGTATATTTCAATAAAAATATTTTTGAACAAACATTTTGAAACTGCCATTTATAAAATTAATAAAAAACTGTCAGGTGGGAACTGTGGTAAGGGCCTGAACTCTGCAAAGGTATAGGCACAGTTAAACATATATATATAATTGTTAAATATAAATATGTATACACACACATATATTTGTATGTGTGTGTATATATATATATATCTCCAGCTGTTGTTCCCTAGCTTGCTTTCCTATAATTTCTTACTACTCAAGAGTCACATAATGGTCATAAAGATTCTTAGCTTTCTTAATTGCTCGCATAGATAACATCACCCTTATGAAATCTAAAGCTGGTCTTTGCAATATCTTCCAGACCCTGCATTCCAATGGACAGACTGACCCAACCAGACCAGTGGCTCATATCAAGGAACTGACTCAACTGGTCTCATGACCCTCTCTCTACCTGGGAACTGATTCAGTGCAAGAAGATAGTTTCTGCTTCCCAATCCTATGGGTTCATCCCCAACCCATTAGCATACCCAATTCCTTAGCCTTTTGTCTACCAAACTATTTTTTAAAACCCTGGCCCAAAAATTCTCTGGGAGATGGATTTGAGAAATTCCTCTAGTCTCTTCACTTGGCACCCTATGATGTTGAACTCTTTATCCACTGTAACCCCTGCTATCGCAATGTGTTGGCTTCCACTTGAGCAATGGGCAATGAACCTGGTTGGGCAGTAATAACCTCAGCTAATGTAAGAAAGAAGTCATAACATTTTATAAAATCAGTCAAAATAGTTTTGTCAATTTTTCCCTAGCAGTACTTGCTAGTCCTAGTATAAAAGTTTAAAAAAAGGAGAAGTTGGATTTGCCAGAGGATGGGGCTGTGAAAGATAGGATAAGGAATTTTTATTAAAGATGAATGTTTTGATTTAAGTTTGACCATATAATTCAGGATAGCTGAATGAAACCAAAACAGAAGATTAAAAAAAGCTATCTAAAATAAGTTTTAATAATATTAAAATGACTTTCTTGAAAATTATCTCATTGAATTTTCTAAAAACTGAGACATAGGTAACTTTTTACATTTCCAAAAATGAAACCAATGAACCCGTAAGACATAAATATTGAAATTACTTATCAGTGGCTATAAAGATGGGATATAGACCAAACTATAATAACAATGCCCTTGCTTAAAAATGCTTATAGTACAATGCTCTGTAAGGTAAGACTTTTGAAGAAGTCTAAGTTAATAAATAAATTATGACACATACATAATACAGAGTGTTACTGGGTAAAAAAATAATGGGAAAATATAGAAAGATTGTCACCTAAGCAATAAGTATAAAAATTAGTTGAAGAATATCTTAGGTTGAATTTCTTAAAAAACAAACTCTGAGGAGGAGTTTTGCATTCAGAAGGTTTTAGGGATTGCACACAAAATGACATCTTTGATTTTAATAAATTGAGAATGCAGAGCCAGACAAAGGGGGAAGTTGAAGTATGATAGAGCACTTAGTTGATCTCACAGAGAGTTCTTGAGTTTTCCAAATCTTCAGAGTTTCCCAAATTGAGAAAGAAGTTTCAGTTAGTTTTACCCCAAGATAGACCAGTTATTGAATAAAAGTTGCCCCAGAGGAGGGAGTTCAAAGTCAGGCAAATCAGCTCTCTGTAATATGGTGGAGGGAAATTTAGAGGGGGAACTCATTCAAAGTAGCTGGCTGAATGAATATCTCAAAATCTTGAAGGTGGAAGAATGGGTAGCACACCACATGGTTTTCCTATTTTTAAAAAACTTTAACCTATGTAGAAACAGATTCTCCAATAGCCTTATTTTTCTCCTTTCCTGAGGAAACATAAAAAGAATGTTAGTGAGACAACTGAGGATCTTGTTGCTGCTGCTGGTCTTGGGATCAAAACTGATGTTCATCCCCTGCCACCTGTACTTTCCATGCTAGCTTTCTCCCAGCTTCATACAGCACCTCAGCTAGTCTGTATGCTGTGTGGGTTACCTCAGGGTGTTACCTAGACCCTCCTCTCTGAAAGTCTAATCCTCTGGTCACCATGTCCTTCTCAGAGTGTGTGTGCTGCCGATATCAACTTACCATCAAAATCAGGCCAGGGAGTTGTCTTAGTTCATTTGTGCAGCTATAAGAAAATATTCAAGACTGGATAGTTTATAAATAATAGGGATTAATTCCTCCGAGTCTAGAGGCTGGGAAGTCCAAGATCAAGGTACCAGAAGTTTTGGTGTCTGATGAAGGCTGATCTCTTTTTTGAAGATGGTACCTTGTTGCTGCATCCTTTGGAGGGGATAAATGCTGTGTCCTCACATGACAGAAGGGATGGAAGGGCAAAAAGAAGAAATTCAGTGTCCTCCAACCCTTGTATAAGGTTATTAATCCCCTGGATTCACTCTATTATCTCCATCTGAAGTCCCAAGTGCCACACCTCCCCAATCAGGGCCCTATTCTTGGCATAGGGAGACTTGATGAGGTTGAGAATTCAACTCATTGAAGAACTACTACCATTTGTATTAAGTCTTGGACCTGATCCTCACTCTTTTCTGCCCTCCAGCTTTAGAAGGCAAGTCTCTCTGTTTGTATGCTGCTAAGGCTTCTGGTGTTCACACATTGATTAAATGGTTTGTTGACCCTCAGCCTTGCATTACTTTTTTTCATTGTATCAATAGCTCCCAGCAACAGCCATCCAATTGCATAGTCCTTATTATTACATTTTCTGTACTTTTCAAATGCCTGAGTGAATATACCATCAATGCCTTCTCTTACATCAGCATCCTAGTTTAGTTAATAACCAGTGAAATTTTTTTTTTCTTTCTTTCTTTCTTTTTTTATTGGGGGAAAACTACAAAGCATTTACAGTACAATGTTTACAGTCACAATTTGTAGTGAACTGATTTCCCAAAATATATTACCACTCAAGTTGACTTATCTTGTTACATTCA
>CAUYRT010105137.1:0-41295 GCA_963574885.1 Lepilemur ruficaudatus | reverse complement strand
GGGTATTCAGGGGAAGGAGGGCTCCCAAACAGAGACAAAGGCAGCCAGCCGGCTTGTCCCCTCTGCAGCTGATACTAAGGAGGAGGATGCCGGTAGCAAGAATTGCGGCCATCTGGCCAGCAGGATGCCTCACTTGTGCAGTCAGCCTGGCCCCTTTGAAGTGGTTTTAAGACCAATTTGGTAACTTGATTTGGAAAGTGGTATCGATGACTCCGAGGGCGCAGGCTGCTCCTTAGCTGCTGTCTGGGCTCGGCAAATTGGTTTAAGTGGAATGAAATCGGTTCCTTCTCTTCCTGGGCTCATGGCTGACGTCCAGGCCCAACTGTAATGGGAACCTCTCCTGGGCAAAGGACACTGAAAAGCTTTCTGGGGAGTGTGACCCTCCTTTTTCATATGTGAATTCTACTTTCCCCTGAGGGATCAAGGCAATAGGCTGATAAGACATAAAAGTGACCCTGAAATGGGTGTGTGAGTGTGTATGGGGGAGATTGGATCAGAAGGGAATGAACAATGAACAGTTGCTGAGCATTTTTCAAAGGCCAGTTATTGATATTGTGCTGGATGCATTTTTTTTCCTCTTCTTTCCTATCCCCCACCCCCAATATTAAAAACACTGCTGGGAGCAAGATCCTCCTGTGCCTGTGCCTTCTAGGGCACCTGTTTGAGAACTCTTCCAGCGTTTCTACCCCGAGGCAACATTGCTGCCTTTCTGGTTTGCAAGATGCTATCAGATTTAGTCACACCAATTACACTTCCACCCCAGGACACAGGAGCGCCTTTTCCTCACCTTGCCACTCACATTTGGTGGGGCAGATTTTCCCCTTTTTGCCAGTCTCACAGGTGAGACGCAGTTGCTGGTAGTTACCTTGCCTGCTAGGGGGCTGAGCCTCCTGCCTTCCTGCCCTGTGAGGAAGGACCCCCAAAGGCAGAGGGAATCCTAACTGACCTCCTGCCTGAGCCCTGACTCCTGGGAAGGTAGGCAGGTCTCATCCACCACTTCTCTGAAATTAGTCCCTTTTCCAGGTCACTTTTGTTGCCAATGGGTGTCAGTTCTGGACCTCCTACTGAGCAGTTTTCTCTATGATGTAGCCGCAGACAGGACTGAGTTCTTTTGGGAAACCATCACACACACCCTTTTTCCCATCAATTTATTTTTTCCTTCAATTAACCAACATTACTTGGCACTTTAGCACAGGACATAGAAGCAAAAGGTCTGGCCTCTTGGACTCTTGCTGTCCCCTGCTAGCTCTGTGTCCGAGGGAAAGACCCAGGAGCTCTCTGGGTGTCCTTTTGTTTTTCTGTAATATGGGACTAAAGCAACACGTCTTGCCTTGGCTCAGAAGGAGAAAGGGTTAGTGATACATATGAACGTACATTGAAGGAGTTTGGAGAAGAGCAAAGCATTGCACCAAGGCAGGGCTGGCTGGGATGCGGGTACAGACCCCTGAAGACCCTTGCAGGCCAAATTGCTGCTGGTCTGCTGGGGTACAGGCCACACATGTGTGAGAGAGAACTTAGGTGTTTGGTCTGTCTGTTCATGCTTATTCCCCTAAACGTGTTGAGTGTTTGTTATGTACCAGTCTTTCAATCGATTGCACTGCTAGGGATGTCATAGTAAGCAAAACAGACATGGTTCTGCCCTTGTGGGCTGTGTAGTCCAATGGGGGAAAGGGGTTAAGTGTTTGCAGGAAGGAGAACCGGATGCCAAGAAAGCATCTTCCAGTCTCCTGGCTGTTTCCAGGTGGCCTTGTCACTCACAATAGACAGGAAGCAGTGCGCATCTTCATTGCTTTGGTAATCGTAGTTTGTGTCTGAGAAAGTGCTGATTCTCAGGAAGGGGAAAGAAAAGAGACCTTGGAGGAATAATAGCGATACTATTAAATAGGAATAGAAAGAAGAGCTCACATTTATTTATTGAGCACTTGCAGTGTGTTGTAGCCTCCTGTAGGAGCTTTGTGCAATTGGGCAGGCAGACAGCATTATTATCTCCATTTTACATACCAGGAAACCGAGTACGGGGTGACATCTGTGCAGAGAGCCCATGCACAGGGGTCAAAGTAGTGACTTTCTTTAATCTGACGGGATCTGTTGCTGATCTCACCTTCTGGAATCCCTAGAATCCCAGGAAAGTCAGTCCCAGCTTTCCTCGCCAGCCAGCGCTAGTTAGCCTGCCTTTGACCCAAGGCCCTGGCTCCCTCCTTCCTCCCTCCTCCCTCTGGCATTTCCACCTTGTTCTTGAATTCCTTCCCCCCAGTTTCCTCCAAGCAGCAGGCTCTGGTGTCAGCTCTGTTCATTTATGTAGTAAATACTTATCAAAATGTATGCTTCTTGTTTTCACAATGCCTTTGCACAAGTTAAACCCGTGGTCACTTTTTCATGATTGTGCCTCTTGTTTGTGACAAGGGTGGTCCCTCACGGAAGCCTCGTCATGTGGCAGGTGCGTGATCTTTTCTTTCTGTATAATAATTAGCGGAGTTTTTTCCTCAGTTTGCACATAAGGAAACAGAGGCTCAGAGAGGTTAGGTAGCTAACCCACAGCTACACAGCTGGGTTAAATGGGTTCAAAACTTTGAACATCTGGTTTTTAATATCTGCACTCTTATTCTTTGGCATATTGGGAAAGAACTGGGAAAGGGGATGGCAAATGAAGTTGATGAAAGCAAAGAGATTACTCTTCCCCCAGGTTAATAAAGATAGTCTGGGCAAAAACCCAACTGTGAGCAAGTCCTCTGAAAGTTCTCTTCTCCTGAAACCCCATAGTCTGTTCTTTTTAACTGCTCTTTCTGCTGTGTTTTCTTCTCTCTCCTTCCTCCTCAACCCAGGGCCAGGCACATAGTGAGCCTCAGTTTTCTCACCTCTAAAGTGGGCATAGGAGTTGCTGCTTAGCTTAGCTTTGGGAGAATGGTTGGATATAGCTAGGACCCAGCCCTGCCTCTTAGTGCCTTTGACACCTGGGGCAGGTGTCGATGTCTCTGACCATCGTCAAGTGTGTCTTGACCTCCTACCAGAGGCTGGGTCTGGGGATCTAAGGAAAAGATGGTTGAGTGACACGTTTTCCAAGTCCCAAGTGACTTTCCCCCTCTGTTTTATTATCCCTAACAAAGTGCCTGTGGTGTGTGGTGGCAGAAGTGTTGTCATTCTCTTGAGAGTTACTTCCTGAGCCCCCACCCATGCCCTGCACACGGTCAGGTCCAGGGGTTGGGGTGAAAGAGACACACTCCTTGTGGGCTCCTCTGGTTTCTCAGAGGAGAAAAGTTATAGACACATCTTGTAGTTGTAACCCAATTCTAGGTAGAAGGGTGAAGCCAAGATTTCCCCCTCAGAATCTGATCTCTGTTCACTCTGATTTCCCCAGCATGGACCGGGAGAGCTTGAGGACTACTGTGGACCGAGTTGTGTCTCCCCAAATTAACCTGTTGAAATCCTAATCCCCAGTACCTCCGAAGGTGACTGCATTTGGAAATAGGGTCTTTAAAGAGGTCAAGTTGATGAGGTCATGTCGGTGGGCCACACCCACATATAGTCCAGTCTGGCTGGTGTCCTTAGCGGAAGAGGAGATTGGGACGCGGGCCTTACCTGGGTGAGGGGGGCTGTCTCAAAGCCCAGGAGACCTCGGAAGAAACCATCCCCGCCCGTGCCTTCACCCTGGACTTCCAGCCTCCAGAATTGTGAGGAAGTAAATCTCTGATGTTCAAGCCACACAGTCTGTGGAAAGATGTCACGGCAGCCCTAGCAGACTGACCCAGGGACCATGAGCAAGTCACTTAACCGCCCGAGTCCTCCTTGCCTCAGCTGTAGAGAGGGCGTCAGAGTCCCTGCCTCACCGGAACACACACTTAATCCTCTCCTGGACCCTTTCTGAAGTGGGGGTGGGTATTGTTCCCATTTTACAGATGAGGAAAGTGGAGCACAGAACTGTTAATTCACTTGCCTCACAGTGTTACTCAGCAAGGAAGGGATTGTGTCGGCATTTGGACGTCTCTTTTTGGTCTCTGGAACCCACAGCCCTGATCTCTGTGCTGTCCCTGCCCTTGTTGAAACGAGGCAACAGATGTCAGGGGCCCAGCACAGTAGTGCTTGGCCCACGGAACATCCTCAGGACAGCTGGAACTTCCTGATTTTTGCACTGAGTTTAGGATGTTTGGACGCCAGTAGCTCTGAGTGTGTGTGTGAGTGTCTGTCTCTGCTCTCTTTCTCTCTCTCCTCCCTCTCTCTCTCTTTTCCCTGCCTTTATTTTTGTCCCAACCCCCAATTCACCGTCACTGCCCATCAGCCTCCTCTCACTGTTCTGCCCCACCTTCCCTGGTATTAACTGACTTTGGCTGCTGTCCGGGAGCGCAGCCTGGCACCCAGACCTGCCTAACACCTCAGATGATTAAACCAACGGGGTGGCGGCATTTAGCAAATGACAGTGCCACACGCCCGTGAATCTGTCCTTTCCTCCCTCCCACCCACAGTTTGAAGGGCCCTGGAGTCTCTGCCTCTTTTACAGAGCAGCCCTCATCGTTGACGGGTGAGTGTCAGGCCCCACCCAGGGACAGGGAGGCCAGCGCTGGCTCTGGAGTTACGCAGACCTTACGGTAAAAACACATCACCTTGAATGAGGGCCAGCCGAGGCATCAGCCCAACCAGCCCTGCCCCAGCGGCTGGATTCAGCCTGTGGCTGTGCCTTAGTCACCGACCAGGGACTCTTTTCTTGTTCCAGCTGAGGCTGTCCCCTGCCTCCCCCAGCAGCCCGAGTTCCTGGAAAAGCTACATGCCATAGGATGTGAATTTCCCCTCCTACTTAAATAATTAGAGCTCTCATTTATTGAACACTTACTAAGCGTCAGAGGCTGTGCTAAGCCCTTTCCATGCATCTTCTCATTTAATCCTCCTAATAAACTTCTGGGGCAGGTGCTCCTCTAATCTCCCTTTTACTGATGAGGTCGTCAGCTCAGCAGCGTGAATACTAACAATAGAAAGTAGCTCACCTTGATTTGGGCGCTGCTGTGTGCCAGTAACTGGGTGGCGGCATGCTGTTATGGTTATCTCTGCTTGCTCGTGGGGAGGCTGAGACCTGGGAGTTTCTGGGTCACTTGGCTTGTGCATGGGGTCTTCCTGTCCAGCCCTTTGCCACAAAGCTGTAATGTCACATGGGAGATGTGGCCAGAGTCTATCGCGTGGGGCTGAACCGTGTGCTGTACCCCCTGCTCCAACATTAGGGCTCTAACCACCGATCCTTGCTGCCTTTGCTCCTGGACCTGAGGATGATGGAGTTTCCTGCTTTCTCAAATGGGCACCAAGGAAAGGGTCAGGAGTTGCCAGGCACATACAGGGAATTTGCTTAAAGGACTCTTGGGAAAGGAGCTGATGGGGAGAGGGAAGGAGACAGCTGGTGGTCACCTAGGGAGAGAGCTTGGTCCCCAGAACTAAAGAGTGACCCAGGAGGGACTGACTTTCACCTCAGGGATCCTGGGCCTGGGAATCCTCCTTCTTGTCCTCTTCCCACATGCCTGAGATCCACTCTGTGGCTTTGAAACCAGGTCCCCTCCATTGGGCTCCCTGGTGTCCACCGCCCCTGAGCCTCACTTGTCTTCCTCAGTGACTGAGAGAAGCACCCTCTCGCGAGGGGTGAAGGTGGGAAAGTGGCTAACACAGCTCCGCCTGCTCAGCTCTTTTCCAGTCTATAAACCGTCTCACAGACAGTGTCTTACTCCACTGAGCAAACACGTGGGAATTCAGGCCCCCGAACAGAAGCTTCCTTAGAGAGAGGAAGGGTCCTCCTGGGATGCCCCTTCTGGCCAGCCCCACTGCCACAGCTCTGTCCTGAAGCAGAGCTCCCTGCACAGAAACGTCCACAGCGGTGTCATTGTCACAGCCGACAGTAGGAAGCCCAGGGCAAGGCCAGTGCGTAGGGTTGATGCAGGCCGTAGAAAAACCGAAAAGAAGACAGCGTCACAGCAGGGGCTGACATCTGAGGGGCATCAGATCACAGAAAGGTCTTGAAGTTAGAGCTGAATGAACACCCCTAGAAGAAATGAGAAGTCGTGTACCAAAGAGGTACAGGGACATCAACAGCGACAATCCCTCAGTGATCACGTGCCCAGGACTGTGCCTGAACCTCACATTTGTCATTGTGTTGGTCCCTGGCACAGCCCTTCAAGGGGAGAGCTATTTGCCCCGTTTTTCAGACTAGGAAACACATCCAGGAAGCAGCTAAGCTGGGAATTAAGCCCTGGGCTGACCCTGAAGCCTCCCTTCTTTCCACTCTGCTTTGCTCCTTAGAAAAACAAAAACAGAATTCTTTTAGTGTTGCTCTAGGAAATTTATTTTTAAAAAATTAATTCCCTTCTGTGATGCCTGGCTCAGGACAGATCATAGATGAAGAAACAGATCCTGGGGCTTTGCCACCCAAGCAGGCTCCTAAATGCTGCCTCTGCCTCAGTGTGCCCAGGGAGGCTGGGGGGCTTGCGGTTTCACTGTCTCAGCAGAGATGGAGGAACCTGTTAACCTGTTTTAGAAGCTAATAAAAAAAATCCCAGTGAGATCATGGCTGTTAAAGCCCTTTGAGCTCACTGAGCTCTGTAGCTGTGTTGACACGTGCTGTCATTATTGCTTACTCAGCAAAAGCTTCCCCTAAAGGGGCTACAAAGCCCTTTCCTCCTTCCAGCCCCTGGTTTCCTTATGCATTTCCTTTGATGCTTCCTTTGCATCTTGAAGACCTGACATTTTTTTTTCTTTAAACACCCTATTCTAGAATGAACTGGTATGTTTGGGGTCCTTATTTTGTGCCAAGTCTTTTTTCTCTTCAAACTGTACAGCCATCCTGTGAAGCAAAATGGAATGCGTGTTCTCATTTGAGACGAGAGAACTGGGGCTCAGATTGGGGAGCTCGGTGAGGTCACATGCTTAGGGCAGCACGCTGCGTCTGTTCCCAGGTTGTGCCCTGCTGCGATTGCCTCTGTGTTTTCCAAATCATTCTCTCCAGTAGGCAGAAGATTCTCTTCCCTTCCTCAACCAGAGGAGGAAAAGAGCCTGCCCAGAATTTGGCCCTGAACTGATGGTTGTGGCGTGTTACTCATTTTTGCTGTAAAGGCCGTGCTGGACTGTCTCCGTCCTTTTGAGATGTTCTGGTGACTCTTGGCCCTGAGCTGCTGGGAAGTAACCTCCCTGGGCAGGAATGCCTTTATTGGACTCTGAGTGAAAGGGATGAACAGATGGATCGGAGACACCAGGCTATAGCTTGCTCCAAGAACCCAACCCAACCCAAACTCTACCATTTCCATCTGCAAAAATCTTCAGAATACCTTTATCGGGGGTGGCTGTAGAAACAGATAGAAAAATAGATAATAATAGCTAACATTTACTGAGTATTTAGTATGCGCTAACTGCTTTTCCAGAAACCATCCTAGCGTTCGGTCTGGCAGCAACAGCACTACCCATACACTTCCCAAATGCACCATAAGATAAGCTGAGCTGGTAATTTGCACCCATTTTACAGATAAGGAAGCTGAGGCTGAAGCTCAAAGTTGCAGAATTGGAGCTGAAACCAAGAACTCCTGAGTTCAGAGGATGAAACATTCCCTTCCTCCCACTCAAAATAACCTGTTGTGAGCCCATTTCTATGTGGATTCCCTAGATGACTGGCTCTTTTTTTTTTTTTTTTTTTTTGCTATGGCCCAGATAGATGGACCACAAGTTGCCTAGTACATCCTGTCTTCTTCCCAGTGGGATTCCAACTGTAGAAGGTGCACACATCAAGGCAAAGCATGACCAAGGGAAGGCTGGCTGCAGGACTTTGGAGAAAATACCCATAAAACTTCAAATAGTGTAATTTGAATGACTCTTATTACTGGCACATAGACTATAAACATATGCGAAAAGAAAACAAGAAAAAACCTTTTGCTTTTGTCATTCCGTGGCAAGAACCCAAGAAAAAACTTGCCTTTGGGGTCAAGCTGACCCTTCTACTCTTAGCTTCCTTGTCAGCCTCAGAATGTTCTTTGAGAATCACTCTTGGAGGTGAGAGAGGCCTGACAATACCTTAACCAGAGCAGATACTTTTGGATGAAATCATGCCTAGTTGTGGTTGTGACCTGCTGTGACTTACACTCAGCAAGTACCTGCTTCTATGCACGTGCGTCTGTCCTTCTGCTCTCAGTGCCCTACCGAGATGGGAATCTCCCACCTTGCACAAATAGGAAACTGAGGCCCAGGGAACTGAAGTGACTTGCCCAAAGCCAAACAATTTTAGACTAAGGATTCGGCTGGGCAAGGTGGCTCACACCTGTAATCCTAGCACTTTGGGAGGCCAAGGTAGGAGAGTCCTCCTGGCCTCAAGGCCAGGAGTGTAAGACCAGCCTGGGCAACATAGCGAGACCCCATCTCTAAAAAAAATAGAGTAAGGATTTAAACCTCTGTCTGAGCCTGTTGATTCTTCCATTTAGCAGAGACTGAGCTGCTGCTTGGCTTAGTCCTGGGATGCTGAGTGTCACGTCTGTGCCCTGTGCCAGCGCTTTCTGTGTGCCTACATGTTCATTCCTTGGCAGCACCCATGAGGCCAGTCCTCCAGGTCCTCCAACCCCATTCAGAACATTTGCTGTGAACTGTGCCTGGAAATCATGCTATTTTTTAGGCTTTAAAAAGGCAACGCAGTGCACATACCATACTATGTGTTATGCGTTGTCTTGTGTCATCCCCAAACTCCTATGTTGAAGCCTTAACCCCTAGTACTTCAGAAAGAGGTGATTAAGTTAAAATGAGGCCATTAGGGTGGGCCCTAAGCCAATCTGGCTGGAGTCCTTGTAAGAAGAGGAAATTTGGACACACACAGAGGGAAGACCATGTGTGGATATGGCCAGATAGTGGCCACCTGCAAGCCAAGGAGAGAGGTCTCAGGAGAAACCAAACCTGCTGACACCCTGATCCTGAAATTTTAGCCTCCAGAATTATGAGAAAATGAATTTCTGTTGTTAAAGGCACCCAATCTGTAGTACTTTGTTACGGTAGCCGGAGCAGACTGATATACCATGTGTCTGGGGCAGTTCCTCTGGCCATGCCCAAGATTTCTACAGGGAAATATATTAATTGTCATACTCAGTGGGATAAATAAAATCCATAAGCAGCCTTATGCTAGCTCAAGTCAAGGCTCAAAGTTACCAAAAAGCATTGGTTTTGAGAGTTGCGCATTATCATTTCTATTTTGCAGACGAAAAGCTGAGCTCAAGGAGTTCTTGCAAGGGCTAAATTTGAACCTGGGTGTTTGGGCTCCAGGGCTGTGAATTTACTCACTACTCTACACCATCTCGACAGAAATAGCCTAGATCAGTGTCCTCATGGAGCTCAGGGACATGGACTGGCAAATCCACAGCTACAGTGTGTCACAGTGGAATGTGGGAAGGGTATCTGGGACCCATGCTTAAGTAGGGGACAGGCTTGGCTTTGGCCCCAGTGCTCCGCCGGCCGCTCCAGGTTGAGCCCTAGTGCTTGTGCCCAGGAAAGGATGATGCTGAGCTGAGCTGGCAGTGCTGGGGCTGGGCTGTGGCCCAGAGGGACCTGCCCCTCCTCCATCCAGTGCCATCAAAGGCCCTCCCCTGGCTGGCACGGCGGATGCTGTGTAGGGATGGCCAGGAAGCCGTGGCAGGGGAAAGGACTGCCACTTCTGTTCCATGTTCCCCGGCGAAGAGAAGACAGCCCTTCTATTTAATGTTTCTATGAAGTCATATGTTTCTCTGCAAAAGATGAAAACAGGGTCTGCTTCAAACCTGAGCTTTTAGTAGAAGCTTGTTCTTGTTTATTCAGTTGGCTTTTTAAAAAAATGCCCATTTTCATAGGCCTCACTACCATGGTAGGCACTATTATTTGGATTATAATCATCACTATTTTTATCACTTTCTATTTTTTCTAGAAATTAACCAGTATCACTGGCCTAATGTGCCAGGGACCAAGTAGTGGGGAGCCAGGATTTGACCCAAGGATTTAGGATTCTAAGTTCAAAGTTCAAAGTGTGGCTTGACCCCTATAATCTAGGACCATGGACACAAGCCTTCCGGTACTCAGTGACTCCAGAATTACTACTACATCCTGCTGCACTGAGTAACGGTGGTAGCACCAATATCACATAGCTGGCAGTCTCGGGAACCACAGTGCCAGGCCCTGTTTAAGTGCATTATGTATTTTAACTCACAGAGTTCTCCTGATTCCCCCTGAGATGGCTGCTATTGAAATGGGGACTTTGAGAGGATCAGTCAGTTGTCCACGGTCACAGCACAGAGATGGAAACCCTGCGGGGGGCCTGGCCCTCATGGTTTGCTGCTGTCCTGCACAGCCTCTCATGGCTGAGGAGGCAGTGGGTCAGGTAGGTGGGTGGGCACAAGCTCAGGGAGCATCTCTGAGGTTCTGAGGGAGAAAGAGCAGGAGGAAGATTTGGGATCTCCTGAGTGCTCAGCCCTGTGAGTGCATTTTACCAGGTTAATTGATGACTCTGCCCGTCTTATGTTTTCATCTTATTCATTCATGCAGTGAGCATTTATGAAGCAACTCTTGTATTTGAAATATTGCTAGACTCTGGGAATACAACGGTTAAAAGACTGGTGCCTACCCTCAAAGGAGCTCTTCTCCTTGCAAACTCCTTAAGGAAAGGAGGCAGGAAGCAGACATCTGTTCTGGGCAAGGCACTGCCTTAGGCTATTCTAGATATTGCTAAACTGCTCAGATTCTGAGGTTCAGGAACGCTGAGAACAAGCTAGTCAGGAACTGGCAGAAAGGGGTTAAGACCTAGGTCACCAGCCCCTCAGGAGCCCGTGGTGCTCCAGCTTCTCTGCCAGGCAGGCCAAGCCCAACATACAGAAGAGACCCCTGCAGAATCCTCACTGGGCTGAACTCATTCCTGGAAGCAGGGACTTGGCATTCACTTAACTGTCACCAATGCTCGCTTTCCCGTGTGTGTGTCTGCATTTGCTCCTGGCCCTCCCCAGACGCGGTAACTGTTTCTTGGAAGGGCTCTCCTGCTCGTGCTGGCTTTATCTGCAGCAAACCCAGGATAATGTGATTCCTGGAAATAGCTCCAATGTCTTTCTGCTTCACAGTTCCCCTCTTTTGCTAGCAGGGATGAGCGCAGGCAGACATCGAAGCATTCATTTGGCATGTCCAGCCCAGCCCTTATGACTGCAGTTTTCAAGCTAGAGGGGTCATGAGCCCACCCACTTCTTGGAACAGAGGGGGATATGGGAGACACTGAGTACCTGAAAGATGGGTTGATTTGGCCAGGTCACACAGCTTGAGGGTGGCAGGCCTGTGGCAGGCCTTGAAGGCACTCTCTGGAGGACTCCACTTGCCTCCTGGGGGTTTGCTGATAGGAGATACCCTTCCTGGAAAGACCTGACTTGGGGACATTACAGATAAGGCCGGTTGGTGTGCCTGGCCGCCTAGAATCAAAGGATTACCAAGAGAAGTTAGGAATTGACCTTCCTTGAGGTGGGTCCTGCAGATAAAGACGCTTTTGAAGTTCAGTTGGTGGGAGATAGGATCTTTGTGGCAGAGCTTGTCACCAAAGGGCCTTCTGGATGGATGCACCCTGATAGAGAAATCAGCAAGCTAAAGATAGGGAAAGAGAACACTTATCATTGAAGGCCTCTGCAGGGTTTGCTTTGAGGTACTTCCTTCCTGTCAACCCTGTTCTGGAATCTCCATTTCACAGATGCAAAAACTGAGGCATAGATAATCATTTTCTACTTTGTAAAAAAATTCTGATGGGGATATCATTGTTTCAGTTTCCTGGGATATTTCAAAATGCCCAGCATTCCTTGTTATGCAATAGTTTAATTGAGCATATACTATAGGCCAGGCACCATGCTGCCTTTTGGGAGTACAAGAATGAGCAGGAAGTTCTGTTTTTTCTTAGAGAATTTTTGGTCTCCCATGGGGAACAGAGCAGGGATTTCGTTAGATGAGTGCTGTGCAGCCCCCAAGTGCCGTGCTGGGGACACGTGATACTGAGAACACACAGAAGGCACACAGTGTGGATGCGGGGTGGTCAGGGAAGGAAGGAGTTAGCACAGAGAAGAGGCAGGAGGGAGACAGGAAAGGCAAGCAGAGACCAGATCCTGGAAAGACCGTTTCGGCTTTGTGCTCAGGACGGTGCTCTCACAATGCAAATTTTAAGCAAGAGTGGCAGAGGATGAGGTTGGCATTTCATAAAGCTTGGCCTCCCTGTGTCATAGAGACGAGATCAAAGGGGATCCAAACTGGCGGCCAGCAGTGATGGAGACCTGACCTGGGGAAGATGGGGTGGATTAAAGATACCCAGTAGAGAGAGCCCCCTGAATGTGGTGTGCGATGTGCCCAGGAGTTATGGGAAGGAAGGAATTACAAGTTCTTGCAGTGCTCTGCTTAGGTGGCTGCATGGATTTGGTGCTGTGTGCCATGCTAGGAAATGCAGAGTGGGCAGGGGTGGCCTGGGCTGGAGCCTGGAGAGGCTGTGTGGCCCACCTGCAGTTGGGTGAGCAGCTGGGGTGGTGGAGAGCTGTGCCCAGAGCCACATGGTGTGGACAAGTCTAGGTTCTCCTCCAGGAAGCTGCCTTAAAGACTTCTGAGACGGAGACAGGTACAGCCTTGTCTATGCCACTGAACACCTACTACCCATCACACGTTGCTGTTCTCAAAACCGTATAACAACATGAGGGATTGTTTTGCAAAACTAAAGTGAAGAATGCACTGATTTCCTGCCTCCCATGGTGTTTCTCTCTAGGCCTCACCTTCTTGCCCTTGTAAGGGGGAGTGGGGATGGCCCATGGGAGTTCTGGAGTCCCCTGCCTGGGTCTGACACCTGACTCCTGGCTTCAACAATGACTAACAGTATAACTTCACATTTTGGTCTGTGAAATGGGTATAATCATGGCACCACTGTGTATTTTCCAGATTTGTTATAGGGACTGAAAAGACAATGAGTGTAGAACTGAGCCCAGGCCGGGCACGGTGGCGCACGCCTGTAATCCTAGCACTCTGGGAGGCCGAGGTGGGAGGATCACTTGAGGTCAGGTGTTCGAGACCAGCTTGAGCAAGAGTGAGACCTGGTCTCTGCTAAAAATAGAAAAAAAATTAGCCAGTCAGCTAAAAATAGAAACAAAAAATACTCGGGAGGCTGAGGCAGGAGGATTGCTGAGCCCAGAAATTTGAGGTTACTGTGAGCTAGGCTTACTCCATGATACTCTAGCCCAGGCAACAGAATGAGACTCTGTCTCAAAAAAAAATAAATAAATAAACTCTGAGCTCAGCTCTTGGGGGGTTGGGAGTGGGCCAGATGTTTTGAGGACTGTCACTCTATATTTTATCATAAATGGCACGGTTTTGCAGCTTGACAGTTTTGGACGTATGTGTTCCTTCTTAATCCTTAAGCCAGGACTTTGAGATGGATGTAATTAACTCATTGAATTTTTTAACTTCAGCTGTGACATTAGAGTTCCTCTAGTTCCCCGCTATGACCTTATTTTGTAGATGATAGGGCTGAGGATTACTGTCCCTCTTAGGGGCTAAGCCTGGGTCTCCTCCCAGGCTTGGGCTTTTTTCCTCCTGTCTTATGGGGGTTTGTCTGCCTTTTAGTGTCCGTGTTTGACAGAGGAGCAGACTGAGGCTTACAGGTGGGCAGTTAGTGTCCGACCCATTGGGCCATCAGGAAAGAGGAGGTGCTTGGGAGAGGCCTCTGGACGCTGGCCTATGGGATTGAGGTCAGGCTGGCCAGCTCTCCTCTCTTTCTTACAGAATCAGGGTCTCACCTGCCCGGCTGCTCTCTCTTCCTCCTAGGGGTACCTACGGCAGCATTTCTCAAGTTCTGGAGTCTTCGACCACCCCGAGGGGCAGCCTTCCCGGCCCTGCCCAGGCTGACTCCACACCCTCCTCTGTCTTCCCAGGCCCCGAGCTCTCATGCGCCACTCCCCCTCGGACTGTGCCCTCTCTGGGTCCCTAGCGCCCTTCCCAGTGCGTGGCACGTACCCAGGCTCGGTGACTGGCGTGCGGGTGTGTGCTGCTGTTTGCGTTAGGGCTCTTATTGGACAGCATTCAGCTCCCGCTCTCCTCGCACTTCCTGCCTTCTCTGAGGAAAAGCATGGCAGAGAAGTTCCCAGAACTACGAACACAGGGGGAATTAGCACCCTTAACTAATTTTTATTGTTCCACTCAGAAGCCAGGCCCCTTTTTAAAGCAGCAGCATTTACAAATATTAAAACCAACTTTGCACAATCCCTCTCTTGAGTTCTGGATTCATTTAACAAAAATTTGTTCACTCAACAGATATAGATCAAGCACCTACTATGTGCCAGATTCTAAAAATAGACACTTGGGATGCACCAGAGGATGATCTGTTTGGGGAGAAAGCTGATCTGGAGCGAGGGCCAGGGAGGGCTGGCAGCAGAGAAAGGGAGCCCTGCCCTGAATCCGGGCCTGGCGGTTCACGCCACCTCCCTGACCCTCGGCCTGCACATCTGTCACCTGAACCATCAGATTAGAGAGATCTTCAGATTCTGTTTCCATTTCTAGGATAATTTATTCATCTGATAACACTTGTGGAGGGCTGGGTGACCCAAGGGGAATGAATGCGTCCCCACCCTCAGAGGACTGCCAGCCGGTGGAGGGAGCCCGGCAGAGTCTGTGAAGGTGGATTGCAGGTGTGAGGAGTGCACGCTGGGGCGGGGCTCTGGGCCGGATGAGGACAAACAGACGGACAGGGTCTCGGACGGGGTCTCGGGAGGCCGGGGAAGGAAAGGGGTCTCAGCCAGGTTCTGAGGGGGCAGCGGCTGCCGGAGCCCCTTTTACCCAGTTATCCTTCCCAGACGTGGGGAGGTTTGTCCCCCACAGTAGGCCTGCACCTTGATGTCAGTGTGGGAGGCCATTGGTTCGTTCGTTCCCACATATTTACCGGTATGCCTATCGTTCTGCACTGGGAGGGTTCAGCAGCAGAGAGTCCAAGCCACTGAAGGGACCAAAGCTGGATGGTGGAGGTCCTCGGAAGGGTGCCCAGCCCCACTGGGCCTCAGCCCTCCGTCCTGACTCAGCACCTGGCTTCTGTCACATGCTGGCGGGAACACTGGTGTGTAAGTTTTCTGTGGCTGCCATAGCAAATTGCCACAAACTGCGTGGCTTAAAACAACAGAAATTTATTATCTAACAGTTCTGGAGGCCAGAAGTCTGAAATCAAGGCGTCGGCAAGGCCGTGCACCCTCTGAAGGCTCTAGGGGAAGAGCGTCCCTTGCGTCTTCCGGCTTCCGGTGGCTCCAAGTGTCGGCTGGAGAGTGCCTGAATCGTTCTGATCTCTGCTCCTGTCTTCACGTGGCTGTCTCTGTGTCTGTCTCCCCTTCTCTTCTCTTCTTTTACAAGGACACTTGCCGCTGGATTTAGGGCCTCCGGGTTGATCTCGTCTTGAGAGTCTTCACTTAATTATATCCGCAAAAACCCTTTTCCCAAATAAAGTCACATGTACAGGTTCTGGGGAATATAATCTCTTTTTGGGGGTTTGAGGGGAGGGCAATATTCAACCCTCTCTAGGCTCAAACACTTTTAGGGAAAGCCGAGGCTCAGACCTCATATCCAGATGCTCTTCTCTGTGGTTTTGCCACTTTTTTTCTTGTCTTACGTGGGTATAACTATGTTTTTAATTGTAATTAAAAATTTTTTTATATATAATTTCACTTTCACGCTGAGTAAAAGTTGTAAGAATAGTATAAAGGACTTCCACATACACTTTACCCAAATTGACCAATTTTAACATTTTGCCCCCTACAGGGGTATAATGTGCAAATTTTCTTCAGCTTGGTGGGCAGATTCACCAGAGCCCTTCTTCCCTCCCCATCTCAGCATCAGATGGAAGGTTTACCCTGGGCATAGACAGTTGTGTTCAGTCTCTCAAGGCAGCTGGTCACTCCAGGGCTTGTTGTTGGCTCTGGGTGGTAATAAGCACATTTGTCACCAGGAAGATGGCATCGCCCTGGCAGTCACAGAGATGCTGGAGAGGCAGTTCTCTTCACCCCTCTGCAAGCCAGGTGGCTGTCCCTGGGGTCCAGGGGGCCCTTCCTTGTGTTTTCCTCCCTGCCCTTGGATGCACCAGTTGCAGGCCCTTCTCATGCAATTAGGGTTATTTAGAGAAGGAAGTTCCCTCTGCTGCCTTTTGGCTCCTTTCAAGTTGAGTGTCCATGTCTCTGGCCCACATTCAGGAGCCAACAGGATTGCCTTTGGATTGTGTCTGCTTCTGCTACATTCATTTTATTGGAAAAGCCCACGTAGAAGGCCTCCCCAGCACCAGGCTATGAGTGAGGCGTGGGGCCTTGTGGAGCCATCTGGAACTGTGCAGAGGGATCACTGAGGAGAGTAGGATGGGGCTCCCATGGGTATGAATTGGGGACCTGTCCCAAAGGATGTAATGGCTGCTCTGGATTTTGAAGCCTGAATTAGAGGGCATTGCCCAGGCAGATGAGGCAAGGAGGCTCAGTTGCTCCAAAGGGGCAATGCTTGGGCCTGTGAAGGGTCAGCTGGGTCCGGTGTTGGGTGCAGAGCAGGGATTGGCAGGAGATGAGCAAACTATGTGGAGTCACCCAGGATCTCAGTGCCTGGAGCTCTGGAGAGCTTCTATCCTACCTTGCTACCTTCCCACCTTAGGTAAAGAGAAGGGGGCGGGATGGTACTGAATTTGCGTTTTGAAAAGATCACCCTGATACTAATGCAGAGTCAGGGCTGGAAAACCAGTGAGAAGAATGTCACAAAAATTTCGCTAATTGCAAGTCCAGTTTTAGGGTTTTTGCAGGGGGCCTACAGAGAAAGTAGCTTGCTTGGTTTGTAGTAAACGAAATTTCAATACTTAGAGTCCTGGTAAATGCTGGTGGATCAATATAGCTGTTTTCATAACAAGACAAGAATGATAATAGCATCTAGGAGAATGCAAACTTTAAAAGTACAGTGCTATTTTTGACACTGCCACTGTATGGTGTTGGGTTTACCTAGGTTATGGACCCACTTAAGACCCCACTTAGTCCTAAAAGCTGTGGAAAGAGACAGGAAGAGTATTTTCCCCTCCATTATATGGGTGAGGAAGCTGAAGCACTCAGAGGTGACCTGAATTGCTAAGGTCCTAGGTCCACAGGTCCACACACCTAGTAAATGGCAGAGCTGCACTTGGGCGCTGAGTCGTAGTAAAGACTCCAAGCCAATGTTCTTTTATGGACATGTGAGCAGTGGCCATCTCTCTCCCTGTGGAGGTGTTTCTGCTACACCCTGGGAAGCTGGGCATACACTGGGGCATAGGACACGGGGTGGGGCTTGTCCCCTTCTCAGCAGCCACAGAAGGCTTCGGGAGCAGTGCAGAGCTTCCTGCACTGTCTGACATCGTCACCCTTTGCCATATGGGGCTGTTGAACGCTTGGCATGGAGCCGTGGTGACCGAGGGACTGCAATTTTCATGTGAATTAATTTTAATGGATTTAAATTAAATAGCCCCATCTGGCTAGTGGCAACTTCACTGGACAGCATAGGTCTGGAGTTCTGGGGGCCGCCAGACTGCGTTGGCCTGTCGGTTTGTGCCACTAAAGAAGCACCTGGTTCTGAGCTCCTGTGTTCCCAGTTAAGGACTGGCTTGGGCTTCTGACCACCTTCAGGTGGAGCTCCAGGCAGCACCTGCTCACTGTCCCTTCCTGGCTCTAGGCCCTGGGCAGGATGTAAGAGGCCAGTTCAAGCCACAGTGGAACGTAGGAGGACTTCGGAGGAAACCTCTGGTCGGCTGGGTTGCCCTTGCATCTTACAGGTGCAGAGCAGGGAACGCCTGTGGGGACATCAGAATGTCTTTCTCCTTTTCTTCCCTGGAATGTGTCCAGGCTCCATTCCCTATGTCATGGGGCTTCCTGAGCCGTGGCCAGTGTGCTTGCTGGCTCCGGCAGGCTCTGAGCCCCAGGCCTCATTGTCCTCGAAGGGAAACCCCCCAGTAGGCGGCTGATGCCGGCTGTGGAATGCCGTAATTGGAGGGTGGGAAACTTGGCACTTCCTTGGGTAATGAGTGTTTGTTTCTGGAGCTTCCTGGAACATCCAACCCAGGCTGATTGCAGGCTGGATGCTTCTTATGGGAAGGGATGTCCCAACCGATGACAAAGGGACAGGTCAGAGGGAGGCCAGGGCCTTTCTGTGAATGGAAAGCCTGATCTGGGGCCTCTCGTGGAGATCAGGAACCAACTGGGTAATGAACTTGGTGGGGGGGCGGGAAGGGAGGCCAAGTGTCAGAGGTCTTAGAGAAGTGAATGGAGAGAGGAGAGGACCCTGAGCTCAGTCCCAGGAAGGCTGGGTCCTGGTCTACTGAGTCTCGCCTCACCCACAGTATGGGCCTGACATTGCGTTTCTTCCGAAAGGAAGAAAAATGACAGAGGCTAGCGCTGGGGCAGCCTCGAGCAGGTGTCATGTTCTTTGCGACTGTAAATGCCTCTGCCCAGCGCTGACCAGGAGGCTCTGCCCAGAGTGTGTGCTGTGGCCCTGCTGAGAACCAAGCCTCTGCAGGAAGCATTCACCCCGAATTTTCACTGCCTACTTTGAGCTATCTCCTAAGTAAGGGGCAGTGTAGCCAGGCAGTACTTCTCCTGCCATAAAGATGGGGAGGGAAAGTATGGCAAGTACTTTAAGAATCTCAGCTTTATACATCCAGATAAGGCGATGAGCTCACAGTGGTTCTGTAACTTGCCTGAGGTCTCAAAGCATGTTCACCGAAAAATATTTGAGCTCACACAGGCTTCATTTGCAAACTGGAAAAGGCTGTCTGGTCAGTTAACCTCCACTGACATTTACTGAGTGCCCGGAATATGCTTGGGTGCTGCCTGGCCAGGGCACGCTGGGGTGTGAAGGCTCTCGAATCATACGGCCATGGAGCGCCTGTTCCTGTCGGGTGCCACCCTTCTTGGTTCACGCTTGTGCCCAGCCACCAGTCATGTGTAGGAGAGTGGAACTTGAGGATTATTTGCGGAAGGGCTGCCTGGTGGATTCAGCAGCAAACAGATTGCACAGGGTTTTCTGAGTGGCAGCTGGGGAGAAGTTCTGGGTCTGCCAGGACTGCATGGGAGACCCTGCAAACACCCAGGGGGGTATAAGTCCCTCTTCTGGGGACACCCTCCTGCCTGGCCTTTTAGGAACAGGACTGGTTCCTCAGTGAGGCTCACCAACAGTTGCGGGCCAGGGGGTCTTTGTCATCAAGACATTCTGGATCTAGGGGGCTCTTGAGTGCAGGCCACGGGCCTAGCTGTGGGGTAGGGTGGGGAGGGGGCAGCTTGAAGCACCTTTCAAAAACACCGTTAGGAAAAAGCCAGGGCAGTGCTGGTGTGAATGCAGCAGCTGAGAGTTCTTGGTGATGAGGTTCAGGTTGGCATGGGCAGCTTCTCTAGTTTTACAAATGCCATGTGCCCAGGCTCTGTCAGGGACTTTGCCCTGCCCCTGTTGACTGAACACACACTGGGAGGCCACAGCTGACCTGGACACTGGCTTAGCAGAAAGCAGGCCAGTGGGGTGGATCTGGGAGGTCCTGATAAGGGGCGTGTAATGGGTAAATTGTGTCTCCCCAAAAGACATGTTCAGGTCCTAACCCCTGGCACCTGAGAATGTGACCTTACTCAGAAGGATCTCTGGGGATGTGATAAAGTGAAGATGAAGTCACCCGGGATTGTGGCAGGCCCTTAATCTAATGAACTGTGTTTTTATAAGAGAAAGGAGACACAGAGATACAGACACTCCATGTTGGTCCTTTGGGACTAAGGATGTGAAGATGGAGGCGGAGATAAGACGGATGCTTCTACAAGCCCAGCAATGCCAAGGGTTGCTGGCAGCCACACAGCCGGGAGACAGGCAAGGAAGGATTCTTGCCTAGAGCCTTTGAAGAGAGCTTGGCCTTCCTGACACCTTGAGGTTTGGCTTGCAGCCTCCAGAACTGTGAGAGAATAAATTTTTGTGGATTTAAGCTATGTCGTTTGTGACCATTTGTAGGGCAGCCCTAGAAACTAATACAGGAGGGAGTTTCATCCTGTCGTGAGGTGATGGCTTTCCTGGACTCCATTTAGAGCCTGACATTGCATGTTTATAAATGAACTTTGCTATTTGCCTCTCTGATATGACTGGGCTTCTCTCTTTCATTCACTCATTGTTATTAGGCACTTATTATGTCATAGGACTTAATAGTCTGCTATTAAGGTCTGCTGATATCTAGTAATCCAAGTCGCCAACCCATAGTTTGCATCCACTGGGTGATAACCCCACCCTCTACCTATTCCTATCTCCTTATCTTGATTTATGCCTTTGTCCCTGGCCTGAGGCCTTCCCTGACCTACCTAAAACCTACCTGTCCATCTCAGACTCTGGCCTTTTCTGAATGCTTCCGGGACCCCTCCTGGCTTCCGCACTCCCTGCTTTGAAGTCCTACAGCCATCTGAGAGGTTGGACACTGACCATCAATAGCTCATGTCATCCTTGGGTTGGCATGTGGTCATTCAAACATTCCTGTTTGTTTCCTGTGAGCTAGCATGGTGCTGGACTTCAAAGGAGTCCACATTCCTCCCCAGCTGCCTCTGCATGTGCATTCTCTGTGTTCCAGGCTTCTCTCCTCCCTTCCTGGGACAGCACGCTGGGAAGTAGAGTTGTATCCATGCCAATGAATGGTTGCTGAGTGGTTGAATACAGCTATTTTCACCCCCAATGTAAAGATGGGAAAGTGAGACTCAGAAATGAGAAAGTTGCCTAAAAGGTCACACAGTTCACCGGTGCGAGGACTGGGATTGCAACCCTGGCCTTGCTGGTGTAGGGGCTACCATTTGCCCAGGATGAAAGCCTTGCCAGTGAGGACAGGGCAGGAGCAGTGTTGTGCATCCAGGGAGGAGGGTCTTCTTTGCAGTGGGGCCAGGGTGTGATGGGAACCTGCTGCATGGACAGATTGGAAGGGGCTTCCCAGAGAAGGAAACACGAGGGCAGTGCTCTGAGGCCCATGGCCTGCAGGAGCATCTCTTTCTGCCTGGAGTCACCGTGTTCAAGCTCCCTGTGGTCCTTGGAATAAGAGGGAAAGTCCTGACCTGTCAGCAGGAATTGTGCACCCAGGTGTCTGGCGTACTCACCTTTCCTGCTGTGTCTGACATCCTCTTCTCCTCTCTCTGCCTTCCCAGTCCCTCAGAGGACTCAGGTTTCAAGCACAAGCCCTGGCATCTTGTCTGAGCTCACACGCCTCCGGACCTGCCATGGCCTGCCCATTTCTAGCCATCAGCCCCCAACCCTCTGTCACAGCCTAGCAGGGCCCCAGGAAAACTTAGGGTTGGGTTTAGACCTTGATTAGAGGCACCGTGGAGTTAAATAAAGCGACCCAGGATGCTTCCCTAAACAAAAACAAACACCAAAAAAGCAAAGGTAAATAGGAACCTCAAAAAATTGGGAGTCACCAGAACCTTAGAGCCCAGGTGCTCTAGAGAGGACAAAAGAAAAGAAAAAGGAGCATGTTATCACCTGACTAACTTATGTCATGGCTCTCACATGCCCCATCTCATGTCATCGTCATCACAGTCATCTCAATCAGGGACCAGCAAACTGACCGGCCGCTGTTTTTGTAAATAAAGTTTTATTGAACACAGCCATGCCCACTCATCTCTGCTGTCAGTGCTGCTTTGGTGCTGTAACGGCAGGGTCTGGTCCTGATAGAGACCCTATGGCCTGTAAAGCCTCAAACATGCCCTATCTGGCTCTTAAAAAAAATGTTTGCTGGCTCTTCTGACTTCCAGCTAGTTGGAGCTACTTTTTATGGAGGGCTAAATACCTTGCAGACAGTTTCTCATTTGCCCTGCATAGCAGGCCTTCCAGCGGTGGGCCTAAGAGGCAGCCAGCCCGTGAGCAGCTGGCACTCACCTCCAGATTTGCCGGGCCCCACACCCTGAGCCCCTTGCTTCATTACCCCCTCCCCTGCCCAGCCTCTGCAGGAGGTGGCCCAGGTCCACACTGCTTAGGTTTTCATGAGTACATGATCCCTTTGGGGCTGTTTGCAAGAGTTAGGTTTTAGGTGAGTACTTGAGAGGACAGACTGTGTCTCTTCCCATAGAATATCTCCAGCCCTGGACTGGCACAGAGCAGGAGCTCGGTAACATTTTCTGATCAGCGAAGGGAGCAGCCCTTGAGCCAGGGGCACAGCGCATACATAGCACGAGAGCGCCCAGTCTCTGGAACCTGCGCCACACCATGAATTCCAGTCTGCTGTGACCTTGGAAAAGGTAGCTGACCTCTTTGTGCCTCACTTTTCTCCTCTGTAAGATGGGCATGAGCATAGCATCAACCCAAAATGACTACTGTGAGGGTTATAGAAGTTACTCTGGGTCGCGTGCATGAAACATTCTTGGCACGTCCATGGCCTGTATGACAGAAACAGGATGTTATTATTGAGGCTTGGAAGTTTGCTAAGGATTCATTAGCAATGAAGAGAGGAAGACAGTGTGCTGGCCTTTGAATAATCTTTGCAAACTGAGACTTCCAGGCAGGTGACAGTGTTGAAGATGGCCCAGCAAACGCCTCCTCTAGTCAGGCCCCACCCTTGGAAAAACCATTCTGAGACTTGTCCTGTTCCCTTCCCTGGGGCAGAGGAGATGCAGTGCATCCAGCCCTGGCCTCCCTGGGCACCTGCTCCTGGGGAGCCCTAAAGGCTTCTCAGCAGCTGCACCCTGGGGGAAGTTCTGCACCGGAGGTTCGTGTTCATGCCTGGGCCATCAGTGCCACTGCCCATACTGGTCAGGTGCTTCCCTGTGGCCTCTGCAGGCAGGTCACTCCAGCTGGCCTGCTTCACTGCTTTGCAGGAAGTCACTGAGCTGAGGAGTGGCACAGAGTTGGGGAACCCCTTACCATCTGCCAGTCACTCAGAGAGTGCTCGATTGTTCCCAAAGGAGCTGTTGAACTGCAGCCTAAATAAAGGAAGGAAGACTCCTGCCTCCTGCTCTCTCAAGCCTGGTGGTTTGAGAAATAACTGGCTTGCCCAACCCAGTGGCACCGTGGAAACAGCGTTTAAAAATAGCTGTGCCAGGGTCCCAGAGAACCTGACATAATTGTGCTGGGATGGACTGAAGCACCTGTACTTCTTGAAGCTCCTGGGTGACCCTAATGTCTACCAGGCTTGAGTGGCATTTAGTTGCCTGTGTGTCTTCCCTTGCCACATATATGCACATGGTACATGAAGACCTGAGAGACAGAGCATTCAGACGGGGGCACCTAGGAAATGAGAGTAATGGAGAAAGCCTCCAGCGACTGAATGCCCACGCCACTAGGAGGAAGGTTCTGAAATGTCCCCATTTTATGGATGTGAATACTGAGGTCATGGGAGTAAAACAACATGCCCAAAGGCATAGGGCTGGTAGTGTTGGAGCTGGGTCTAGACTTAGGTCCCCTGTAACTCGAAAGTGCTACCCACCTCTCTTGGCCGCCCCTGCCTGGGATTGTAGTCCACACTGGAAATCCCCCCTGGGTCCTACCCCATAGAAAACTGAGGTTCCTCATTACCTCCAGTATCACATGTAGAAGCTCGTTCCAGCTGCAAAAAGGACTTGGTTTAGGAAATTCAGTATTTAAATTATTTCCAGGCTTGTCAGCAGGGTTTTGTGTTTTAGGAGGTGGGCATTTAAATATACACAGGTCTGGGTTTTTCTCTTCCTCTTTGAGCACTGGGCGTAGTGAGGAGCAGGAAGCGGACTGACTCTCACCAAGCTGAGATGACCAGATACTGCCGGATGCGCTGTGGGGCCGGGAAGGCTGACATCGCTAATACATGACCCCATTGACACCGACATTTTCCATTCTCTAATTAGAGATCACGTTTCTCTGACTTGACCTCTGAGTTTGATCATTTCCCATATCCTGAGTTCTGTCTCCAGTGCCGCAGAGTTCTTGTCCTATTTCTTTTTTGTACGTTATTGACCTTTTACCAATAAAATATCCTCATCATCATTATTGCTCTCCTCTATTGTATGAACAGCACTGTAACGCCAAAGAAGGGAAATGGATGAGAAGACAAAATCAATAACCACCCCCCCGACTAATCAGATGGTTTTCAGATATCTGATATTGTTCTGTCTGTACACAAGCAGGGATTTTATGTGGGCATAGGTGTAGGGAATAATTTATAGTCTGTTTTTTATCTGACGTTGCATCATAAACATTTTTCCACGTTAGTAAAGCACCTTACAAATTATCATTTTTAAAGAGTGTGTACTGGCTCATCGCGTTGATAAATCATATTCTAAGCCAGTTCCCTGTTGTTGAAAATTAAAGCTCCTAGTAGTTTGCTGTTATGCGTAAGGGTGTTATGAGCATCTTTGTGCGTATAACTTTTCTTGGACAATCCTTTGGACACATTCTCAGCAGAAGGACTATTGAGTCAAAGGGCTCTGTTTTGTGACTCCTGAGCTATGTTGCCTAGTTACTTTCAAATAGGGTTGTTTACGCCTCCTCCGTCAACATGTGGACATGCCAGTTTCACCACAACATCATCAACACCGGGTATCATTGGCTTAAAAAAATTATAATTCAATAGGTACAAAGTGTTCTGTTGTTAGATTTATATATCTACGTGTGTGTGTGTGTTTATTATCCTTAGTGAGGCCAATTTTTTCTTTCATCCGTGTGTTTACCAACTCTCTTTGAGAATGCTGACTTTGGCTGCTCCTATAGCCAAGTTCATTGCTTTCCGTGTGACGCCTTCGAGTTGAGCCAGTTGCAATGCAGCCTTGACCTAAAATGAGTGAGCTTCAGAATCGAGCCTTTGTGTGGGGTGCTGCGGAGCACACCGACTCTGGAGTGCCAAGGCTGGGATTGCAACACCCTGTCCTCACCTCGTGGAGTTGTGCATGAAATCACTGACCTGGCCCTGTGGTCTTTATGACTTCAGACTGAACACTTGTCCCCCTAGATTTGTCTTATGAGCAAGGTGGGATTTTTCTTCATAAAGCCTTGAGACACTGCTCCTTCAACTCTTTCGGGGCTTCCTAGCTCGATAAACAAAGAAAATAAAAGTCCTTGTGTGTTCCTGTTGTCTCTTTATTTGTGGTGCTGCTGTATTTCTAGATAGCTTTCTCTGATTTTCTCTTGCTGCTTCACTCACCACATCCTGTGGGGCTGGGAGGCTTCTCTGGCCCTGTTTGTCTCTGCCTGTCTGTCGTCGAGTGCTGAGAGTCCTCCCTGGCTCTCCGCCTGGAACCTTTCTCCCCAGGAAGGCTGAGGCCAGGTGGGGGAAGGCAGGATGGATCTTCAAGAGCCTTGTCACTAAGGAAGAGTAGGCCTTACTTGTTTGCATTTGTAGAAATGTCTATGTTCAACTCAGAGGGAATAATAGGATGGGAACTAGAATTTCAATTAGGAGTTGCAGAATCTCAGCGTTAAAAGAAACCTCGGAGGTCATCTCTTCCATTCCTTCTCCGGAGCAGGACTTGCTCTACAGTGTTTCTGATGGTGGCCTCACCGTTGCTTATACCCCTCCCGTGCTGGGGAATTTGTGTCTTTCTTGTTGAAAAAAATCCTCCACCTACAGACTGAACTCCCTTAAAAAAATAAGAGTTCTAATTGAAAACATGTGGAGGAAGGCAAGAGGGACTTGGAATGGCCTTTGTTACGTAGATCTTGCTATGACACCCCATACGGTCAGTGTGCATTTGAATCTGGCTCCGCCTTGGGTACGTTCTCTGAGCCTCATTTTACCCATCTGTTGCTTGAGGATGCAAGATAGTGGCCTTTCAGAATTAATGACCACGTGACAAACCCCAGCCCCCAGCACTGAGGAGGCTGGAAATAAGCGTCTGTGATGATCTTTTCTTTGATGCTAGGGTTTCCTTTCTTTGCCTGTGCTGATTCTTTGGTTGACAGTTGACCTGTGGTCACTTGAGAACATTTACACTTGTGAGAAGTCTTTTTTTCTGCTTTTTCTTCTTCTCTTCTTCTTGCCTGAGAGAAATCACATAACTGCCTGGATATGCCTACCTTTTGGGCAGACCCATGTGTCATGACTTTGAACAAGACCCATCCATTTTCGGGGAGCTGTGATTTCTTGACAAGGAGGGGACTAGACTAGTTCTCTTCCTCAGTTCCTTACCTCTCTCCATCCTAGCGCTTATTAAAGAGAGTTCCCCTTCATGCCTCTAGAGGCCCTGGAGTGGTAGCTCTTCAGAGATCCTGGGCCTAGGCCCCTTGTCCAGCCCAGCCCCGCCCTGCTCTGGGATGTGGGTCTGGTGAGGGCTGTCCCTTCTTAGAGAAGTGGGGGGTCACTCCCCCTCTGGCTGGTACTGGACTCTCCACTTGACATCCCTTCGGTTCTTGTCACCAGGCTGTAGGGAGGATTTGTGGACTTCCATCTGGGATGCCAAGTCCCCAGGCCTGGAACATGAGTGTCCTGTACTCCGGAGTGTTAGACCTAGGAGTGCGTACCCAACAGCCCGAGGCTTCAGACTGCCTGTGCCTGAGATTCAGGGCCCCAGCTGCAGCTCCCCTTTTCCTGCCTCTGACCTACTGTGTGAGTTTTGATGAGGCTCTTGCTTTCTTGAAGCTTCAGTTTTTCTTCTCTAGCAAAGTAAGAGGATAAACGTTTGAAGCATTTATTCTTGTTTTCTTAAATCGGTCAAACCCCTTTGGCTACTGAAATCTTATGTGCAGGTCTTATACATATGACTGGTTAAGGGAGAGCTGCTTTGGTTAAATTGGGGTTACAGTTTTCCTGCAGAACCCCCCATCTCCATTGAGCTCCCAGAAGTAGCCTTCAGGAGACACTCTACAACCCCTGGGTAATGTGTGGTGACAGTTGGCAAGGGTGGCACTGGAGGGTTCTTACACAGGCCTGTGACCTGCGGTTGTATAATAGGAGCATCCACTTTTTGAGTACTAACCGTGTGTCAGGCACTTTGCATAGGTCATGCACGGCGCCTACAGGCACCCTGGGAGGCCTGTGTCCTTATCCTCACATCGCAGATAAGGCCCGAGACTCAGGGAGGGGTGCTCTGCTCTGTATACCTGAGGTCACACAGGAAGGAAGTGGTGGAGCCTCCGTTTCAGCTCAGGTAGCTTGGTAGCAAGGCTTGCCTGCGTCAACTCTGAGCTTTACTGCCTCCCTGCGACGTGTGACCTTCCCCCTGACACGCAGCATCACTGCCTGCCCTAGAGTTTGGCTCTTTGAGTCGTCACCCCTGCCTGCCACCTCTGATGGCTCCAGCATTTAGCCTTTTAGGTGCTCCAGCTCAGGGATCTGCAGGCCAAAGGCATCAGTGTTGTCTAGAATATACTGTGCTACTTAGCAAATAGTCTCTGTGATGCCACATGTTTCATAATTTGCCCAAAATAAACTTTTTTATCCCTTTCCCATTGCTGTCGTCATTTACTCTTGTTTGCACAAACCCCAGGCTCTTATTTATTCCCCTTTCCCACAGCACTCTCATCTGTTTTCCTATGCATCACCCTCAGAAATGAGGATGCTTAGTGGGTCCAGCTGGTGCCTGAATGTCGATGGCCCCCAGGGGGAAACGGTCTGGGGTCTGGGTTTCTCCAGATTGGTTCTGCCCCTGAAGCTGCCTTCTCAGAATGAAAGCTCCAGGCACCTAAACCCGCATCTGCTTCAGGAGCATGGCAGACTAGGCATACGAAGCAGTGTGGACAGCCCAGAGAATGGATTATTTAAGAAATCCTGCATCAGTTCTGAAGCTTGGGTTACCAGCTGTCATCCAGCACCTTGTTTCCAATAGATTGATGGCTTCTTACCACTGTAGGATTAAGTCTCCAGACAGCAGTGGTATGTTCTGTGCCTGCTGTCGGCTGCTCTTCTCCATTGGTTGCAGGCACATTGGTAATGATGGGTGTTACGGTTATGTTTCCCCAGGCATTATTGGGCTGCCCCAGTGATGGAGTGTCCCATTCACCTAGCATCTGATGAATAGAGTCAGGACTCAGTTTGCTAGTGCTGGTGTCTCATTTCTCTTGTCTTGTGTGCTTTCTTCCATTCTCTCACTTCTTTCAAGCTACTGATCACAGGTTACCTCTTGTAGGAAGTTCTCCACGAGTAGCTTTGTTGTCATCCTCATTGTTAATGTCACTTGAGTTTTGTGATAAACACTTTACATGAATTACATAATTTAACCTGTACCAAATCATTAGTACCTTTCATTTATTGTCCAGCAATAATGCACCACTTCTTTGCTGAACCAAATATGTGGGTCCATCCATTCATTTGTCCATCCAGTCATCATGTAATCACCCAACACAAGTGCTGGGGGAAAAAGGATGAAGAAAATTAACTCAATGATCTGGGACTCTTGCACACATTAAAATTAAAACAACCATGAGTGTTTGCATGCTGTTCACAGCTCTTACTCATTGATTGTAGTTTTGAGCTTAGGCTTCAGTATCCTTATCAAGAAAGTGCTCCAAAGAAGCAGTTCCCATCTGGCATGACCTGTGTGCCAACCTGGTCTTAGACTCTTCATCCTGGTGGCACAAGGCCTGAGCATCAATCATAAGAATCTTCTGGGTGCTCGTTGGATTTCCTAGGAAGCAGCTGCTGAGATGTAGATCAGTGAGATGGATATCTCTTATGGGGTTCCTTTGGGATTGACAGCTGTGAAGCCGAAGGGGAAGAAATCAGGGTTGGACAGAGGGAGAAGTCAAACTGTGACAATGTCCCAACCAAGACCAACCCTAGGGGAGGTTGAAAGCCCAGGAACTAAAGAATGACCCTTCAGAATTGTCCTGAATTGGGGTGAGGGTTGATCAGTCATTATACGTAGGCTCCCCTGGAAGGATGCTCTACCTTGAACAAGGTAATTGTGTACAGCCAAGGTAGTCCCTCGGCTGAGAGCTGAGGGTCATCTTCCAGCACTTTCAGCAGCTCCTTTGGATGATGGTTGGATGGTTAAATATCTGCTATGCTCACCATTTTATCCCCACAACCTAGTACGCAACATGATTAATTCACTCAGCAAGTATTTACTATTTTAGAAATGATTTATTAAGCTCTTTTACATGCTGCTCTTATGAAGTTTACAATCTAGGGGTTTTGGGGTGGGCGGTGGTTCAACATTGGCTTCCTGGAAGAGGCAACCTTCATGCTGGGGGTGTGACTTCCTGGATGGTGGGTCCTGGGCCAGTGCTGGGCCCCGTGTTTCCTTGGCTCCTTAGAAGCTGGCTTACTGAGATGGAGAGTTGAATGGGTCTGGGACGTTTTCTCAGGGAGGGGACTCTCCATTGCAGCCCACCTCTTGGTGCACCTGTCCACCGTGGGAAATTCCCTGCTTAACATTCACTGACGTTTGAGCTCCCCGTAGCCTGGAACTTCCCCAAGGGTCGCATTGGCCCAGTGACTTTACATCATTTGAGTAGTTGAAGAATAGAGGGACCACTCCTTTGCACTAAGCGGAAAAATATATATTTCTCTTCTGTGAGTCACCAAAAACTACAGCCCAGCTTATACGCAATTACTTAGCTTCTTTTTTTTCCTGTATGTAAATGAACTATCATTCTAGTTCAGGAAGTAGAGAGCCTGCACAGGGAGGATGAGATGAAATCACTGAATTTTACATCTGAAAGAGACCTAGAGTTTGCTCAGTCCAGCCCCCTTCCTTTGCAAGAGGTCTGGGTAGGGAAGGGACTGGCCAAGGCTGTCCTCCCAAGGGCTTGGGGAGAGGTTCAGGGCATGCGGTCAGGTGCAGAGCATTTGACCGCTGGTGCAGGTTTCTTCCCAGCCTGTTCATCTCCCCACGGGGCACCAGGAAGGTGCTGCACAGCCCGGCGTGTGGTGGGTGGTTCTTATCTGCACGAGTCACCCAAGTGATCAGAAAGGCTTTTACCGAAAGCAATGGCTTTGATGTTCTGGGTGACAAGACCCAAGCGTGCTGGCAGGAAGGGAGGTTTTTGGGGTTGGAGAAATGAAGACTATTTACCTTTGGGGTTGACTTAATAACTTAACACCCTTGCGGTGGGAGGGTGTTTGTGAGGGAAAATTGAATGTAAGTGTAGTGCGAAAAGGAAAGTTTGAGGTAGAAGGCAGGAGGGGAAATGCTTCTAATGGCTCAGGGAAAACCTCCTGATAAGGTTGACCTTCCAGAGCCTTCTTCCTCCCCACGCCCCCACCACATCTCTTATTTCGATGATGAGGTTTGCACGACGCATTGACAGTCTACGAGGCGTTTTCCCACGTATCACCTCCTCCAGTCTGCCACGACACACTGCCACCAAAGGCTGTCTGACCCACACGGGCAGCTTTTGGAGGAAGCTTGGCTCGGAACCCAGGGGTCTCTGACTTCAAGTCCTTTCTTCCTGGGAAATGGTGGTTCTCACCTTCCCTCTAAGGGGAAAGTGTAGGTTTTACGAGTCCGGTTTCTGGAGCTAGACCTCTTCCCCTTCTCTGTCTGCCTCCCTCCTCTGTTGGGACCTTGGGCACCATTCCTGACCATTTTGTGCCTTCGTTTCTTGAGCTGTAAAATGGGATAATAAGAGTCCCTATCCCCCTGGTGGGGTTGTTGTAGGGATGAGAGCACTAGCACGGTTCTTAGCACGCACTGGAAGTGAATGACTGTGTGTCAGGATTACCCGAGGTTGGCTTTGCTAGCTTGCTGTAACAGCAGTTCTGTGGTCTCAGGGACGTACGACTGTCTCCTGGTGATCAGATCTGACCACTCCCAAGAATAACCAGTGATCCTGCTTATTCTGAGTCTTTAATCGTTCTAGTCCCTTCGGCCTATGAAATCGGGAGGATGTGTAGTGACAGCTGTGTACCAGGGACTGAGCATTGTTCAGCACGAATTTACTCTCTGCTTCACACTCAGAGCGAGCTCACAAGTAACTGGGTTGATTTCATTTTCCTTTTTTGTATTAAAAAACAACAACACAAAAACCTTTCTTGAATAAGTAACTCATTCACAAAACGCAAGATCCGAAAGGGAAAGTTTTTCAATGAAGCCTGCTGCTCACCTGTGCCCTAGACTCTCGTTTCTTCTCCCTGCTGACACGGTTGTTGCTGGTTGTTGAACCTTCTGCCTGAGACAGTCTGTGCATTTTTTAAAAGATGATGTAGGCCCATGAGTACACCTACAGACAGGTGTGGAGCACCACTGTGTCCAGTGCTAGGGGCAGTACGACGGGAGTACACAGGACCTGGAGCCTCGAGTCTGGGGTCCCTGCAGTTTGCAGCTGCATTAAGACCTCAGCTTTACAACGCATGGGGCCTCGGCTTCAGACGAAGTGCCGGTCTTGGTGTTTGCTGTGGCTTTGGCCAGGAGTGCCTGCCTCCCTTCCGCCTCCTGTTGAAGCAACCTAGGATCAAATCCCAGCTCACCTGCACACCAGGATGCTGGATGGTCAGGAGGCGGCCTACTTATTTCTCATTACTGCTCCCAGCCTGGCCCCAGGTCGTATGAATAGCAGTAGCCATCATTTCTCTTTCTTTTTCTTGGGCAGAGGAGGTGGTGGCTCAAATTGAATTTTGGTTTTATCCTTTGTACTTTTCTACACAATAAATCATAACATTTGTAGATAAGGTGACATGGGTTTTGTGAAAAAGGCTTTTATTTTTCGCTTGCATGGATGGTTGATACTCAGCTATTTAGGCTGGCTCTCCCCCTCCTGTTCTGTAGCTCTGGACTTCTTTCATTCTAATATGATTTCAAATTAGCAGAAAACAATTGCAAGGATGACGCTAAGAACTACTGTACACCCAGGTTCATCAGTCAGTAACTCACTCTCCATATCCCCCGACAATTTTTTCTGACTCATATGAGCGTAAGTTGCAGACATGTCTCTTTATCCCTAAGTAGTCAGTGTGTGTTTCCTAAGAACAAGGGCATTCTCTTAGGTAACACCTATGCAATAATCAAACTCAGGAAATATAGCATTACTACCATCGTATTATCTAATCCACAGGCCACACGCAATTTCGTCAGTTGTTCCAATAATTTCTTTTGGACTATTTTTTCCCAATTCCAGATTATCATTACATTTAGTGGTCGTGTCTTTTTAGCCTCCTTTAACCTGCAAGGGTTGGTTCCTCAGCCGTCTTTGGCCTTGACATTTTTGAAGAGGCCAGGCAAGTTGTTTTGTAGAAATGTCCCTCGGGTTGGAGTGAGGCTTTTATTTCTGAAAGCTCATACTGTACCACTTGCTTTAATCCTGTAACCTTCAGTGGTCCCGTATGGCCGGCGGTCATATCCACATTTGCAGATGGGGAAACTGAGGCATAGAGAGCAGAAGTGACTTGTCCATGGTCACATTCTCAGGAAGTGACAGAGCTAGAATCCAAATCTAGGACCGTCTGTCTTGAAACCTAATTTGCCTACCAGGCAATGGGAATAATGATAGCAATTAGAGCCTGAGAATAATGAAGTGTTTATCATGCACCTACTCTGAGCCAGAGGTGGTGCTAAGCATTCTATATACACTGTGTGGCAGCTCCCACACCAATCCAGGAGTAGCTGCTCTTTCTATCCCTGATTTACACATGAGGACCAGAGAGGTTAGATTGACTGCCCACAGTGACACAGCTTCTAGCTGGTGGGGACTAGCTCTGACCTAGGCAGCCTGTGTCCTGAGCCTCTACGTGTTGCTCCAGGCTCAGGCCTGCTGGATTTCATAGAGTCTGGGCAAACATAGGAGCCAGACTTTGCTGACCCCCTGGGAGAGGCACAGCAGTAACTGTATTTGTGTCCTTCTCTGGGGCCTTCTCCATCCCAAAGCTGAGGCCTGTATTCAGGGACTTCCTGGGGGATGCAGGTCTTCCCTCTGCACCCACAGCTCCTGTAGGTGTGGTGGTGCACTCCATGATCTGTTCGTCGTGGGTGGATGGTGTTTTGGTGATTTCCAGGTCAGGAATCTGCGTGCAGTTGCTCATTTCACGGCTGGCTCACTCTCTCCTGCCAAGTAGCTAAGGCCCCTTGCCTGTGCAGTGGCTGGTCCTCCTGGCTGCCATCTGCCCACTCAATTGGCCCCACTACCTGGGCAACATCCAGGTGGCATTAAAAGCCGGCTGTCCCAGATGATGAGGCTGCCTGGCTGGCAGTGGAATGGTGATCATTCAATGCAGGGTGTTATGCCCAATGCCTCTCCACCTTTCCAACAGAGACCTGCCGCACACATGGGGCTGCCTCTCCTCGTTCAGGTTACTCAGCCACTGTGCTTCCCACCTTCTGGTTGGAGAAAGATCATATGGCCCTGCCTCCTGGCTTGTAGAGAGGAGTAGATGATCTGAGACCATGACTTGCTTGGAATTCCGCCAGCAGACAAAAAGGGCAGAATGGCTGAGAGGTTCTGCCCTACCTCTGCCTCTTGCCTCCTAGGGGTCTTGGGGGGCCTGGGTCTGCCTGTCCCGAGCACTCAGGCTCCTCAGACATCAGAATACAGTTGTGGGCCCCAATAATGTTCTTCCTCACTCCTGAGCAACATCAGGAATGTATTGTCAGCATCTTTAGAAAGCCCAGGTCTGGCTTGGCCAGGTGCAGGGTACCTCTGTCAACCACAGAGCAGGTGAATGTCCTTTCTTGGGGACAGTGTGTCATGAGAGGAGATGGCAGGAGGGCAGGGGGGCAGTCACCCGACTCTTCAGGCTCTGACACCTGCTACCAGTCTGACCTCCTTCTCCACCCCCTCCTCCCCTTCTTCGAGGGTTGCCAGATTTCTGAACAGGTTCCCTCTTGGTGGCCAAATGAGTCCTGTCACCCTGTGCTGGGCCAGTCTCCTTTTCCCTGGCTTGTCTCTGTGGGTGGGAAGTGACCCTACTGCTGGGCAGGTTTGGTGTTTTGAGGCTGTGCTGTGATCTTCCTGCTTTGCAACCTACAACGGGCTCCGAGCACCCTGACGGGCCCAGGACTCCTGATAGCTCCTGGGAGAAACTTGGAGATTTTAGTTCCTTAATTTCCATGGAACATTGCTCTGGGTGTGTGGCTTAGAATATTAATTAAAAATGTGAATCAGTTTGGCTGCTTCGGAAAGAGGTTCTCTTTTCTGTAAAAATCCAAGGTCTGTGTTATTTATGCCTCTCCACCCCACTCCCTGACAGGCAGGAGAGAGAGCCAGCTTTGAAACCAGCGGGCTGGCCACGCATTTGCTGTTTGGGGTCAAGCAGCCTCCTTAGCTTCTCTGAGCTTTAGTTTCCACAACTGTAAGATGCGGAAGCCGGTTGTGTGTGTCTCCTGGCCTCCTGGGGCCAATGCATGTGTTAGACGGGGAGAGGACAGTCCTCAGTGAAGTGTCATCTATAGAGTGTGCTCTTAAACAGCACCGTTGTTACAATTAACTACATTTCTCTGGCACCCTGTAGTGTACAGAGCATCTCTATGGTCCACTCTCCCATGTAATCCTGGCAGCGCACATTGGGGGTGGGTAGTGTTCTAACCCACTCCTCACAGACGGGTACACTGAGGAGTGGGGAGTCACAGCCAGGCTGGAGCTGAGGTTCTGTGACTCAAGCCTCAGACTGCAGCGTGATCTCACTGCCTCCATTTGTCCCCTTGAACTTGTGTGCTGAGACCTCACACTAAGTGACTGTGGTAGGACAGGAATAGGGGAGACCTTTTATTTCCTTTCAGGAGGAAACTAAGAAGCGAAGTCTCCAATGTTTGCCTAGGTGGTATTAATAACGGCTGACTTATCCAAGTGCTTATAAGGTCCCCAGCCAAGCGCTAAGCTCTGCAAAGGTCCTCACCTAACACTAAGAACAAACCTCTAAGATGAGAAACTGAGGCTCAGAGAGTTTACGTAACTTGCTCAGCCTCCTGAAATGACTTTTTAAGTAGCAGAACTGGGATGCCAACCCAGAAAGTCTGAGAAGAGCCCACTGGCAACTTGGGAGGCTGTGCTGCTGCCCTTTTTGGGTAATCAAGCGATTGCATTATGACAATAAGGCAAAGCTGCTTTCCCGGTCAAAAGGCCTGGGGAGCGTGGGAGGCTGCTCGCTGGGGAGCGCAGAGGTGCTGAGGGTGGCATCTTTCTGAGTGCATTGCTAGTCAAGGGGACTTTTCTGAGTGAGGGGGAATTCACCCTGTGCTGCTGGGAACTGGACTCTGAGTGCTGGATGGATTAATTAAAGCAACACTTAATGGGAGGAGGCAGGGACTCTCCTAGGCTTGCAGAACTGTTAGGGGTCTGTTTGTGATACCAGCACATCCAAGGGAGGAATGTGACAACCAGAGCGCCTTGGAGAAGCTCTTTATGGCCAAGTTGTTCTTGCAGGAGATGGGGAATTCATCCTTCCCTGGGGGATGCAGGCCACCTGCCCTCTGCTCTTGGCTGTGGGGCAAGGGTATTTCTCCAGCTGTTCGTATAGTCAAGGGCAAATTCCCCTTCAGAACATTTAAGAGGTATTTATACTGAGTCTGCACTGGCCGAGCTTCATCTCATTCATGATTTGGCTGCCAATATACTGGGTATGTTGGGAGGCGAGGGGCGGGAAGGAGGTCTGGAAAGAAAAAGGGGCACCCCGTTGTAAAGGTAGTCATGTGGCTTTCTGTGAGTGTCAAACCAGAGCATCCCTGTTTCTTGAAGGAGAGGAGAAAGTCAGTGTCTGAGCCCACCAGGCTAAGCAGCAGGTCCTGCTTTGAGGTATCTGGGTAGGTTCTCCCCAGAGCAGATAAGACCAGAGGGGACCCCTAGCCTCATTCCCTCCACCGTTCCTCCTTCTAGCCACCTCATGTAGCTAGCCTGATTTTCAGTGATCTGTTAGGATAAGAATCTCTGGTGAAGATGCGTTTTTTTTGTTCCCTGGGTAATGCATGATGCTTACCGATCACGTTATTGGGTGATAGTGTTGAGCTCACCTAAAACTCACAACAAAGTTAATCTGACGCAGCTTCCATAGCTCAAGTGATCTCCACTGTCTATGGAACAGGTTGGACATCCAGGGACAGGCCATTCTCAGAATGAAGTTACTGAGTATGTTTCTTACTCCTTTCTACCTCGAATTCTTGGAATTAGCTGAATGAAAATCCTCTAGTAGGGAAGGGAAATATGATTAATGAGTGGGGGCTTGGGAGTTGGGAAGACCCAACCATCAGCTCTGGCTTGGCCACTATTGTGACTTCGGAAATGGGGGGATATCAAAACCGATCTCAGGATTAAATGGCTTAATGTATGTAAAACGCCTAACACGGTGCTTGGTGCATAACAGTTTCTCAGTAGATGTCTGCTCTGCTGCTGCTTCTCGTTCAGCATTTGGTGAATATGCAGTTCTTATGGTTTAAATGAATGAAACATCCCTTTAACAAATCCATTCAGGGTAAGCACCGATACTAATAATTCTCTATCCTTCTCTTGTGTATTTCTAGAATCCTGTTACACCTGGGATTTAGGTGCTTTTAATCTGGAAAAAAAAAAAAACTATTCCTTGAGCACTCCAGAAGGATTTAAGAACCACCCATCCCTGAACTGAAGCTGGAATATTGTGGGATTGGAGAATTAAGGTAAGGGACTTTCTCCTCCCAAGCCTTATGGGACCAAAAATATCTTTTGGAGTTGATGGTCTCTTGCAACACAACTTGGGTTGTGGTTCTTGACTTCCAGGCATGTCTTCCCGTGCTGCTTCAAAGTGCTTGGGAAGCTGGCTTCCCATGACCTCGTTCTGGCCTGATTACCTGGTTCTCAGAGTTTGGTCCACTTGGTCATCGTGCCTTGAATGCTCTCTCTCTGTCCCTGGCAGAAGGAGGAACCCACAGTCTCTTAGGAGAAAACCCCATACGCCACTCCTAGCAGAAGGCATAGGATGCTCCAGTTGTCTCGCTGAGATATGTGGAGACTGTTGCGGAGAGGAGGAGAAGGTGGAGTGGGACTTATGCAATCGGATTATGCTTTTTGAGGCATCCAGAACATGAGTACTTCCTCTCTTCCCAGCCCAATCTGCAACTTTTCCTTCCACCTCCTTGAATCGTGTGCTCCAACCATATCAAGGCTGAGTTTGCATGGGCTAAAGGGCGAGATGCTAAGACCCAAGGCTTTAGGCAGACATGGGTTTTCTGGTTTTGCTATTTGCCTCACCTTGGGCAAATCACTGAGCCCCTCTAAGCCTCAGTTTCCCCATTTGTAAAATAGGGTTTGTATTAGTACCTACCTCATAAGGATGTTGTGTTTACTGAATGAACTAGCGGAGAAAAAGAGCTTAGCAATGCTGCCTGGCATGGAGGAGGAAATGTTGCAAAATGGAAGAGGTTTGTTTTAATTCATTAATTGTGCCATTTAGAGTTCCTTCCATGTACTAGGCTATTTCAAAGTCTTTGGTTTGCTGTGCTCTCTGCCTTTCACCTATCACCAATCCGCCTGGGAAAGGGCTGCGAGGCTGCGAGTCACCTCCCTGGTCATGGCCAGCCCCTCGTTATTGCTTCCGCCACCTGCCTGCAGCGGGCAGTTGAAGACACGGCCCCATCGCACCAGGGCTGCTGCAGCAGGTTGAAATCCCTTTTATCCCCCTCCGGCCCATCCATCGCTGGTGATCTTATCTAGAGCGAGGACTGCCTTACGTATCCCAAGACCCAGCGCAGGGCCTGGCCCAGGGCTGGGCCTTGCATGGTAGATGGTGGAAGAACGAATGAGTGAATGATTGAAAGGGAGCGAGGAAGGAGAGGGAAAAAGAGAGAGAAATAACTGAAAGAAAAAAGTTTTTGAAGGTTCAGAGGAAAGAATGAAATCAGTTGTATTTTTTTTTTAAAACAAGACGTTGGGAGAATAAATAACACCATGAAAAGGAAACTGACATGATTCCTACCATGAATTTGAAATCTATGCAAGGGTGGGAAGGTGGGTGAGAAAGAGTGGACTGGTGAGAGACAGGGAAGTCGGAACTGAGGGGCAGCAGAGAATGGTGCTCATGTTGTGCTACTTAGGTCATCTTTTGCATTGCACCTTAAATTTTCCAAAGCACATTTGCATTTCTAATCTGCTGTGGTGTTCAGCACTCCTGTGACACGCAGAGATGGAGAGCACAGGGCCTTGCCCTTCTGTCAAGGTCGGGGGACTGGCACGTGCATAGGATATTCCATACCCACCAGGCATAGGTGACGACTAGGGAGGGGCCCTTCTCCAGGTGGGGAGGCTTCCTAGAGAGGGTGCTGCCTCTTGTGCCTCTTGAAAGATGCATGCGAATCAGGCCTTCTAGGAGCTCAGCTGCTGATTAGCAATTAAGAAGCCTTTCCACCTTTTGGAGTGCAGCACCCTTTTTCACTCACATTTCCCAGTAATTTTCATTTCACCGTCAAATTTCTCATTTATAGACAGGCCTTCCTGTGGGAGTGCTGCCTACCTCTTTTTGGTCCTCAAGGATTCAACGAGGCGTTGAGTTATGTTTCGGGAGCCCATGCTCTTGTTCCAGGCAGCCAGCTTTGGAAGTAGCGGTGCACATAAAAATGCAACAGGCTTTTCTGTTGATCCCCACACTCTGTCGCACCTGAAGGGCTGGAGCGCGAGCTGTTCCCATGTTGGGGAAAAGGCAAATGGGACCTCAGTCACTGGGGCAGAGAATCTGGAAGTCTGAAGCACTGTCCCTCAGTGCTGTGACTGTGACAGTGAGCGGTGACGCCTGCCTGCTGTGGACAGGGAGAGGCTTGGCAGATCTGCCTGGGGGTGACAGGAGAGAATTTCTCTAGAATTCAGCTGTTGGGAACAGGAGGAGAGAGCCAGGGCACTGCTGGGATTCCGAAGCCCACAGTCCTGAGCATGTCTCAGAGTGGGGCTGCTCTGTGATGGGGCCCTGAGAAAAGCCCAAGCATTTGTGCTTGTGCCTGGGATTCTACTTGTCCTAAAGGTACTTCTCTCACCCTGGGAGCTGCCTGCCTGTAGCTGCCTGGAAATCAGCTCAACTTGGCCACACATCCATGGGATGGTGTTCACATCTTTCCCATCCGTGAGCCTGGACTGTTTGCACTGTCCCTACCCTGGGACAGAGTCACTGGGAGCACGGAGTCAGACACTGGGATTCTACCTCGAGTTCCGCTTCCCACTGCCCATGTGACCCTGGGCAAGTCCTTTACAACTCTCCAAATTTCTCTCTCTCTCTTTTGAAAGATAACTTATTTTAGTTTTAATTTTATTTATTTATTTATTTATTTTTATTTTTATTTTTTTTAGCCATGGGGGATCTCAGCTATGTTGCCCAGGCTGGCCTTGAACTCCTGGGTTTAAGTGACCTTCCTACCTCAGCCTCCCAAGTAGCTGGAACTACAGGCGTGTACCGCCGCGCCCGGCCAAACTTCTCTTTTTGCAGATGCAAAATGGACCAGGACCCACTGGGGGTGGATGTGAGGATTACAGAACCTCCCCTGAGGATGGTCAATGAGTGGGAGCTCTTGCTATTTGCTGCCTCTTCCACCTCCTCACCTGTCCAGCTCCTGGCCCTCTCACTGTTGTTCTCTCTCACCCCTGGCCCCTCCTTGGACATTCAGACAGGGTGGGCTCCTTCCCTTTTGACCCTCACTTTGCTCTTTTAGACTGCTCTCCTGGCTTCGCCTCCCCTGGGAGCATCTCTGGGCTCCCTGCCTGATCCTCCCACGCAGACCTTCGGGGGCCTTTGGTGAGAAGGCACCAGACACCTTCTGCTTTCCTGTCTGTGGATGCGACCCAGCTCTGGTCTTCATCCACTAAGTACAGGTATCAAGGTTGTTTCCTGTATTCAGCGCCCACAGTATTTAAAAGAACTCCTGGCCCAACTGGAACTCTACACTTGAAATAAAACATCTTTTCGTAGCACCTCTGTATTGGCCCATTTCTCTATTACTGTTTCTTGTGGTTTCATATTGAGGTTTTTGGTGCATTGCATTTGACCTGGAGTTTATTTTTAGTAGTAAAGACAGAGTTCAATTAATGTCAAAACATGAGGGCAATTGCAGAGGAGGGATTCGTTAAGTGCAGGGGAAAATGTGCCTAATTTTCTTCTGATCACATCTGTCACTGAGCATACACAGTCACACCCACAGACATGGAGCTTCCTCCATGGTGCCTACAGTGGACTGGGCCGAGGCGGGGAGCCGTGGCTGGGCCAGCCCTTGGAAATGAAAGTGTTTCTGGGTCTCTTTCAGTCCAGCTAATGCAGCAGCTGGCCACACAGATGAACCACCACCGCAGTCATCACTACGGATGATAATTGCTATGATTATCACGAGAGTAAAGGCCAGGCTTTGGAATATCCTGTTCTCATCCTCTCCCCAGCAGGTAGCATTCTCTTTCATGGACATCAGCTCTTCTCCCCTGGATTGTAAATGTTTTCAGGGCAGGGTCTGGGTCTTGCTCTCTGTCTAATGCCAACTCTTGGCATCATAACAAGCACATAGGACCTGCTTGGGGAATGTTTTCTTAAGTTGACTGAATTTTAGGACACTGAGTTTAGGCTGCAAAGTCACAGTGATGTAGAAAGTGTTCTTCCTTCAAGGGCCGCCCAGTCCCCCTTGAGAAACAAGGTGAGCACTGTCATCTGCACAGTTCATAAAGCTCTTTCTCATCCTTTCTTTTATTGTGCATGTATTTACTGAGAGCCTGCAGTGTGCCACTGTGCAGGGTACCCAGCATAAAGGAGAGAAAAGCCACTGTTCCAGCTCTGAAGCAAACCCCAGGGAGTTAGACCACCTCCTTGGATCCCCAGGCTTCACAGATGAGGGAGCTGGAGACTTGGAGCAATTGTGTGTCATGGGACCCCCTGCTAGTTGCTGGTGGCTCTCAGTTAGAACACAGGTCTTCTGAACCCAAGCCCTTAACCTTGTTCCACCCCCGTCTCACCTGCAGGCCTGTCTCCTACGCTCTCTTGCTACTCCTCACCTCCTATATGTCTGTCTCTCCCTCTCTTCCTCTCTCCCCTCCTCTCTTTTCCTCTGCCTCCTTTTTCCCCTCTCCCAGCCCCATTTTTTCTGAAGATGAGGCTCTTCCTCTCTACAGTGTCTTTTGTGGGAGGGGATCTGATGATATGGGGCTGTGTTAGATCTTTCCGGGGTGGGGGGCTGTGGTCTGCCCAGCATTCCCTGGGAGCAGAGCCTTGGATCTCACTGAATGCACCTGCCCGGCACCTCATATGGTGACTGACATGATGAAGCCACCCCCTCCTGCCCTCACACCCTCATCCACCCCCTCCTGCTATGAGCCAGGTGCTATAACAGGCTATGACGAGCCACCAGCGTGGACAATCTCTGTCTTTCTTTAAAGGCTTTAAAATATACTGAATGTAAGCCAGGCGCGGTGGCTCACGCCTGTAATCCTAGCACTCTGGGAGGCTGAGGCGGGCGGATCGCTCAAGATCAGGAGTTCGAAACCAGCCTGAGCAAGAGTGAGACCCCGTCTCTACTATAAATAGAAAGAAAGAAATTAATTGGC
>CAUYRT010105133.1:0-29268 GCA_963574885.1 Lepilemur ruficaudatus | reverse complement strand
GCAAGAGTGAGACCCCCATCTCTACTGAAAAAAAATAGAAAGAAATTAATTGGCCAACTACATATATAGAAAAAATTAGCTGGGCATGGTGGCACATGCCTGTAGTCCCAGCTACTCGGGAGGCTGAGGCAGAAGGATTGCTTGAGCCCAGGAGTGTGAGGTTGCTGTGAGCTGGGCTGATGCCATGGCACTCTAGCCCGGGCAACAGAGTGAGACTGTGTCTCACAAAAAAAAAAAAAAAGAAAACACTGGTTTGTAAAAATCTCCAAGATACATTGTTAAATAAAAAGCAAGGTGTATTTGAATAGTGCATATAGTATGCTAAGCATTAACAATGAAAAAGTATATATATGATAATATTCACTTGAATATACCTAAACATTCTCTAGAAAACTAAATGTTATTGCTTGTGGAAGAGGAACTGGGTGGCTAAGTATGGAAGACTTATTATAAAGATGTTTATACTTTTAAATTTGGAACTATTTGAATGTACTGTCTTTTCAAAAAATCAGGTTAAAAAAATCAGTGATACAAATTCACATTTCAATATCCAGTTGAATTAAAGGTAGTGTACACTTCAAAAAATTCTTCACATTACTGAAGGACTTCTCAAATAGAGCTCTCCAATTGCTCTCAAATTGTAAAGGAAGTTCTAAATATTTCTGAAAACAGCCTTTAAAAATTACTGGGCTACTAGTATTTCATTCTGTAAGTACCACAACTTTTTAATCTATTCTCTTATTGATGGACATTTGGACTCTTTCTTGTTTTTGATCATTATGAATAAAACTGCTATGAATATTCTTGTTCATGTCTTTAGTGGACTTAGGCACTCATGTGTCTTGAGTATGTACCAGGAGGGAAACTGCTTCAGTTTGAGTATGAAACACCCTTGTCTTTAACCTATGCACACACTCTTACTGACATGTCACACAGTGTTTCCTAGTACATAGATGGAGAAATACTGCAGTAGATAACCTTCAAGTTCTCTTCTAACTCTAAAATTTAGAGTGTATAACCTGGACCTTAACCTAAATGTTCAAATGTTTTAATGATAACCTCTTAGGCTTTATTGTCAGTACAGCCTTTACCCATTACTTTCAGCAAATGTTTTGAAACAGTAAGTTTTTAGAGCTCAAAACTCATAATTGGCCCAAACCACATTTGGAAACTTTTCTGTTCTTTTCCATGTCCCGTTAGTTACTAGTGAGCTCAAAATTATAATATTCCTAATTTATTTTTAAAGGACCCTTTAATGAGGCTGCAAGCAAAAATAGACAGATGCTACCCGGGGGATCCAAAGAAATGTCAGATCTCCAGGCAGGTTATTTTGATCCCCGTTTTGTAAGGATTTTTGAAGGTGAAGGCTACGTAAATCTGAATCAAGTGAGGAGACGGTATATGATGGAAGAAGCCAAAAAAAATCTAGGCAAAGCCTTCCTGCCTAGCAGTGGAGAAAAAAAGCCGTAAGTGTTTGGGGAAAAACAAATCTTGAATAGATTTCTTATACCTTTCTCTATCTAGCCTAAATTAAATGTTTATTTTTCTGTAGGACTTAAGTTAGACTAGTTTGAATTTGGAACTATTTGAGTGTACTGTCTTTTCAAAAAATCAGGTTAAAAAAATCAGTGATACAAATTCACATTTCAATATCTGGTTGAATTAAAGGTAGTGTACACTTCAAAGAATTCTTCACATTACTGAAAGATTACTGTATGATTTTAGGTTAGTTTGTCTTAGGTGGAGGTAGTTATATTGAATGATTTAGATTGACAGACAATTTTGATAAAGTATATTATTAAATTTTGGATTACCTGTGTCACTGTTTTCTATTAGTTTATATAATAAAAACCAAGTAAATAATAAAAATAAATTTGTTTAGAAACCTAGCAAGAGTCAGGTTGGGGGAATAAATTCCCTTGAGTTATCATTCTTGACTATTTTTTCTGCTTTTATATAGTATAAATAAAAAATGTGAAGTCAGGAGAAATACTTTTTTGATGAAGAAAATAATTGATCAGCGATACATTATTTAAAAATCATTGTGAAGATACACTTATGTGGTGGTTTAACAATATTTTAGTTGTGACAATTGTCAATGTGAAGGTTCTTTTTTTTCTTAACTTTAAATCATCAGTTTAACAAATAAGATCATGTAGTCTACATTATATATAGACTATGTTGCTATATAGCTGAGATTTAAAATACAATGTTCATTTACATTCAGTAACTTTGACTCCCTCAATTTAGAATTTATGATAGATGAGAATTCATTGAAGTCTAATTTTGTGCTTATTTGTTATACTTTTGAGACTAGTAAAACTACATTTCTATAATTCAGACTTCCTTCTAATTCTAATAGGCAGTCTTCTCTTCTCAGCCAAAATTATTCTCCTTATTCAGTGTAAAAGTTTTCTTTTCTTCTTTCATTATAGTTTAATCTTTTTCTACCTTTTCATACTTTGGGTCGAGTTGAATTATTTATTTTTATTATTGTTTCTTGGACTTATTCTCTTAGATATAAATTTAAAAATGTAGATTTTTTTGACACTACTTCATTTCTTTTTCATGTATTGTATGTATTTTACCCTGTATATAACTTCTTCCTATTTTTCCAGCTTCCCCCTCCCACCAGCTCCCCCCCAATCTTGGCCTGTGATGAACTTTGACCCATGCATATGCAGTAATAATTGGGAATTGCTGCCTTGATACATTGGTTTATAATATGCACATATTCATATGGCAGCTAAGAAATAATAACAGTTTTATAATTAGACTAGCTTTTTGTTCTTTTAAAAACTCAGATATGTGAAAAATACCTGTAATTTAGTGGAGTAAAGAAAATGTTTCAAAAAGGAGAGATTGGTGATATAAATAAGAAGCCTTCCAATAGGCATTTATTCAACACCAAGTTATAGAACCATAGGCATTTAATAAATGCTAAATGTAGTGACTTTTACTGCTTGCATTAAATCACATTCAAGTTAAATTATGCCTGTGCACAGTTGTCCTCTTCTCTGCATTATTATTGCTTTATTTTCTTACTGTATTTTGGAATTTTATGACATATGTTCATAAATAGGGATTAACAAAAATGAATATCCTCTTCTACGATTTGTAGGCTGGAGATAATAAATAATTGATGTTGATGTCTTTCTAGTTTTTGAAAATTGTAACTTATGTATAAACAGTGTCAAGTTTTGACAGTAGGGTGTCATTTGCTTTGTAGATCATTTTTTTATTATTAAAACTTATTTACTTCAATGATGACTTAGAAATTAAAGACCATTCCTGTTACTAACATTAGTTATCTTTTTATTATGGAAATTTTAAAGAAAACATTTGTTAAAACAAAATACTAGATAGTAAATAGTTTATTGATTACATAGATAATGTGTGCCCAGAAAATTTAACATTAAAGTTGAAGAAAAGATGCCGGATGCAGTGGCAGGCGCCTGTAGTCCCAGCTACTCGGGAGGCTGAGGCAGGAGGATCGCTTGAGTCCAGGAGTTCTGGGCTGTAGTGTGCTATGCCAATCGGGTGTCCACACTAAGTTTGGCATCAATATGATGACCTCTCAGGAGGCAGGGACCACCAGGTGCCTAAGGAGGGGTGAACTGGCCCAGGTTGGAAACGGAGCAGGTCAAAACTCCTGTGCTGATCAATAGTGGGATCACGCCTGTGAATAGTCACTGCACTCCAGCCTGGGCAACATAGCGAGACCCCCTCTCTTGAAAAAAAAAATATATATATATATAATCATATTATATATATATAAAGTTGAAGAAAAGAATGTTTAATTTTTTTCTACAGTAAAGTAATAAGGTATATACCAAAAAGAAGGAAATAAGCACCCATATTCTATGAGTTTCACTTTCCCATCAGCAGTGGAAACAATAGTTTAAAATATATGTTTTGAATGTGTAGTTTCTAGTGAGTAGATGGTCAGAAGAAATTAGCCATTTATTACCATAAAGTGCCCAGAAATTCATCTAAAAACACAAGTCTGTTTATTGTTACAGTCAACTGAATTAGTGGGAACTATTCTAACTTCCTAAAGATTATGAAGTCCTGTTTGTGTAGAACGTTTAAAATAAGCACAGAGGCTGGTGCACCTGCTCCAGCAGGTGGTGCTGCACCGGCAGAGGCCCTGCCCCTCCGCTGCTGCTGCCTGGCTGAGGAGAAGGTGGAAGCAAAGAAAGAAGAATCTGAGGAGTCCGCGATGACATGGGCTTTGGTCTTTTTGACTAAACCTCTTTTATAACATGTTCGATAAAAAGCTGAACTCTAAAAAAAAAAAAAATAAGTAAATAAAATAAGCATAAAAGTATTAAAAACATACGAGGAAAATAAAATTAGATTAAAAACTAATGAAAAGATTTTTCTAACGAGATCAAACAAGTCAATTCTGTTGCATATATTTTCTCCTTTTTTCATCTTTTTAAAAATTATTGTAAAACATATATAACATGAAATTTGCCATTTTAGCCTTCTCCTTTTAAAAAACTTAAAAAATATTGTATTTAAGATGTGGATTAGGAAGCTACTATGGAACAATAGGTGGTCCGATCCCATTCTTCAGTGCTCAGTCAAAACCTAGAGAAAAGTATCAGCCACCTGGAAAGAATTTATATACAAACCCAGGAAAGAAAGGAACTGGATATGGGTAAGATTTTTAATATTTACATATCATTTGTTTTGAGTTTTACAAATTAAATTAAAAATTTCTAAACCCCGAAGTCACTTATAAGTCGCTACTTATTTTCCTTCCTTAGCTATGCAAATATTACCATAGGTAAACAGTTTTCACACTCTGCCGATTTCTATGATGCAGCAAAAGTAAATTATAAGGTAAAAGAATCTATTTTGAATTTTTCAAACTTTCTCTTATTTGGTTAACCCTGAGAATTCACTTATGCTCTAATTTTGTTTTATTCTATTTGTATCATTGGGGCAATGGCAGACTAGTGTTTATGGTTGTGATAATTTTACCTTAGATTTCCACGTCTTCTTGTAGATCCTCTTAGCTCCCTCTAGGATGAATTTTATTCTCTGCTTGGTTTATCACACCTGTCTTACATATCTCTGAACTTGCTGTGAGACTTCTATTAACTTGGCCTGATCAACTATGCTCTATTTTAAGAGTCAGATCCTAACTCTCAGTGCTATTTCTACCACTTTCTACTATTTTGTGTCTAAGAAGGCAATGGTAATACTTTGGGGCTGATCAAGGAGCCATTATGGTGAGCCAAGACAATGGAGGAGTGGCAAGGTGATGGCAAAAAGTAGAGGTCAGAGAATGGATGAATTCTTATGGGAGAGAGAGTGAAAGGAAGGGAGAAAACTGCTCACTTCATTAAATGGCAGAAATAAAAACTAAAATGTACTGGCATATGCCTCTTACACTCACTGTATACTATATTTGACTTATAATGAGACTGTGGAGAATGTCTTCACATGAGTAAATAGAGAAACTTTATAAATTTTAGAATAATATCAACATAATGTAATAATGTCAACATAACTTAAAGAAAGCTGGTAGTAATGAGAAATCAAGTTAGTTTGGACTTTAAGCAACAGAAATTAAATGGCAATCACTTTATTTGTTTTTGTGTTTTTGTTTTTATAAATATATAGGCTTCAACAATTTTGCTGTGCTGATTTTAAATGGCAGTGGGGAATGTAAGCTAGAACGGTAGCCAATTTTGAAAATGGGCATGTCCAAACCCAGGAAAAGTTTTTTGTTAAATTGGGCAGAAACCTTGGTCGTTTGAAAATAAGCAGCTCTGTTTCTATATATGAATTATGCAGTTTATATATAATTGTATATAAACTACTTTTCATGTATAGGAGTGATAATGCATACATATTACATAACTACATACAATGTAATTTTACCGATGGCTCAGTAATTAGTATTTCATCCTAATCCATATGGGTATAAGATACTTTTTTCTCTTTACACTAAAGCTCATTTATTCTCATTTTCAGAATTTATTATACATGCATCAGAAATTTTATGTTCCTGGATTTCCTAAAATTAATTCTAAAACTAATTTTGAAAAATGTATTTTGCTTTTCTTTTTAGTATTTTCAAAAGGTTACTCCACTGTCTTCTTGCTTGAATTGTTTCTGATGAGAAGTCTGCTATAATACTAGTTTTTGTTCTTCTGTATGTAATGTGTCATTTTCTCTGGCTACTTAAAAGGTTTTCTTTTTTATTTGCTTATCATGTGCCTTTGGGTTGTTTTCGTTCATGCTTCTTGTGCTTGGGGTTTATTGAGCTTCTTGGATCATTGTGGTTATGGTTTTATCAAATTTGGAATATTTCAAGCCATTGTTTCTTCAGATTTTTTTAAAAATCCCTCCTTCTTTCTCCTCTCCTTCAGAGATCCCAATTACATGTATATTAGGTCTCTTGTAATTGTCCCACAACTTACTGATTCCCTATTCACTTTTTGAAAATTCTTTTTTTCTTCTCTGTATGTCACTTGGGATAGTTTCTACTATTGATGTGTCTTCCAGGTGACTAAACTATTCTTCTGTAATATCCAATCTGCTGTTACTGCCATGCAGTAATATATATATATATATATTTTTTTTTTTTGAGGCTGGTGCTCACTCTGTCTCCCAGGCTGGAGTGCAATGGTGTCATCATAGCTCACTGCATCCTCGAACTTTTAGACTCAATCAATCCTCCTGCCTCAGCCTCCCAAGTAGCTGTGACTACAGGCATGCACCATCATGCCTGGCTAATTTTTAAATTTTTTGTAGAGACAGGGTCTCACTATGTTGCTCAGGCTGGTCTCGAACTCCTGGCCTCAAGCAATCCTCCTGCCTTAGCCTTCCAAAGTGCTAGGATTACAGGCATGAGCCACCATGCCCAACCCCATGCAGTGTATTTTTAATCTCACACATTGTGGTTTTGCTTTCTGGAAGTTTAATTTGAATATTTTTAATATCTTACATGTCTCTACTTAATTTTTTGAGCATATAGAATATAGTTATACTTACTATTTTAATGCCCTTCTCTGCTAATGCTAACATCTATATCAGTTCTTGGTTGATTTTGAATAATTGAATTTTCATGTTAGTATGGAGGTCATATTTTCCTACTTTGAATTACTGGTAATTTTTTATTGGATGTCAGGTACTGGGAATTTTGTTGAGTGCTGTATATTTTTGTCTTCTTAAATATTCTTGAGCTTTGTTCAGGAATGCAGTTAAATTACTTAGAAATGGTTTGATCTTTTCAGATCTTGCATTTAAGATTTGTTAGATGTGACAGGAGCAGTGCTAATTAGGGCTAATTATTACCCACCGCTGAGGCAAGACCTTTCTGGATACTCTGTGCCCTATGAATCATTGAGTTTTCTAGCATAGCTGATGGGAAGCGGCACTATTCCCAGTTCTGTTTGAGAGCCAGACACTGTTACTTTTAGTTCTTTCAGGTAGTTCTTTTCTTGGCTTTGAGTAGTTTTCTCACACTTGTGCTGATCAGTACCCAACTAAATATTGTAGGGCAGGGGTTGCTAAAATAAATACAATATTCTTCTGGTAAAAGGTGATCGTGCTCTGGTAAAAAGTGATCCTTCAAGCATTGCCTTATAATAACATGCATCAGAATCACCTGGGGTGACTGTTAGACCTGCAGATTAGTGAGCTATGCAGCAGACCAGTGCAATCAGAAATCTTTGAGGGAAGAGCTTGGTAATTTGTAATTTGAGTCCCATGAAAACTAAATTTTGAGGAACACTTCCCAAAAGGATAGATAGAATAAATTTTAGGTACCATTGTTGTGATGTGGAAGAGAGGAAAGCAGATTGCCAAGAATGGATGAAAGTCCTATAAGGCTGGAGAAAGGAAGAGGACAAGCAAAAGCAGGAGAAAAATCTAAGAGGAGTAGAGAATTCTGAAGGTGCTATAGCAGGGTTCCTAGCAGTAAAAATTAGTCTTCTCTCAAATAACTATCTATTTGAGATTTCATTTATCAAGTGTTTTCAGTTCAATTGTTGAATGATGAAATACCAGATTTTATATTTGCAAAAAGTGAAAAAACGTGTCAATATTTATTTTATAGTTGTCTTTTTAAATCTATATTTAATAACATGCATTTTTGGCTACTTTATTAAGAGCTAGCAATTTTTATACTTAGTATTGTCCCATAATTTATGCTATGTAATTTCAAAATCTTTAATTTACAGAAAGAGAATGAAGAGCATCATCGTTCAGTTAAAGGGTCACCTTTCAAGTTAAATCTTTACCCAAGGGAATATTTTGACATGAATCCTTATTTTTCTGAGAAACCTTTACCACCAATTAAAAAGGAAGAGAAGAAAGCATTAGTTCCAAGCCCTTTTAAACCCTCTTCTCCTGGTAAAAAGGTAAGTTAGAAATTTTAGAATGGAAAACATTAAGCATTATAAAGAAATACTGCCTCTTGCTGTCAAATGATTTTTATTACCCATATAAATAATAAACCTCTGCTTTTACGGATGCCAAGAATCATGAAGTCCATTTTTACAAGATTATGTAAAATCACCAAGCATAGCTAGTGTAAGAAATAATGAAGCTCTTGTAATGGAATAATTATTTTTTTCAGATGTACTTGAATTTACGATGAATTTTTTTTTTTTAATATTAGCATGAACAGTGTCAAGTGTCAATGATAATTCTTTTTTTTTTTTCTGAATTTTTGATGTATTAATACCTCTCTAGGTCCTGGGCCTAGTTTTTCTTAAAACCATAAAAAGCCAAACCATCTCCCATCCAAGTACTAACCAGGCCCGACCCTGCTTATTGTGCTATGTGAAATAAGCCAGACACAGAAAGACAAATACTGGATGATCTCATTTATATCTGGAATTTTAAAAAGTTGAACACGAAGAAGCAAAAAGTAGAATGGTGGTTGCCGGGGGGTAGGAATATGTGGGAGGAATGGGGTGATGCTGTTCAAAGGGTAGAACATTTCAGTTATTCAGGATGAATAAATTCTGAAGCTCTAATGTATAGCAAAAAAAAAAAGCCAAACCATCTTTTAGTTTTTGAAATGGTGATTAAAATTAACTATCTCACTATTGCAAAAGTTTACAACAAGTGAGAATAAAAATAAAATGCTCTGACAGTTTATAAACCTTATTTATACTTCGGACTTGTTTGTTTTTTTTTTTTATTTCTGTGAATTGCCTGTGCATCTTCTTTACAGACTTTGTGTTAGGATATTTGTGTTTCTCATATTGACTTGTAAGATCATTTCATATATTAAGGATATTGTTCTTTTGTCATTTGTGTTGAAAATAATTTTTCTAGTCTGTTGGGTCTTTGACATTAGTTATATTTTGTGCTGTTCAGGAATTTAGAAATTTGATGTAGTCAAATTTATCAGTCCTTTGTGGTAAGGTTTATGTCATTTTCAGAATGGCTGTCTTTTCCACCAATATTAGAATAATGTACCTTCTTGGTTTCTTCTATTAGTCTTATGCTTTTTCATTTAAATACTGAATTGCATTTTGATGTAAACAATAAGGTAAGGATCCAGCAGCTTTTATCTTTTTCAAAATCCAGTTTTGGGGGCATGAGGATACTTTGGGTGATGATGGAAATGTTCTGTGTCTTGATTGTGGTGATGGTTTCAAGGGTGTATACATCCTTCAAAACTCATGAATTGTACACTTGACCTGGGTATAGTTTATTGTATATGAATTAGATTTCAGCAAATCTGATTTTTTAAAAAGCAAGTTGTTTCTAATCTCACTGATGAAATAATTCATTTTTAATACCACTGCTTTGAAATGCCATATTTATCAAATCAAAATCCTCATTGTAATAAACTATAAGGGAAGTATATCACATTTTCCTGTCACTTCTATTTCTAGGTGCTATTACTAATTTTTAAAAAAATATCTTCCCTGCCATTGAGTGGCATTTAGTAAACTCATGTTGTGCCAGGCTCCCTGTTCCTGTTCCCTATCAAAATATATCTGACCTAGGTCTCATTCCCTCAGTAATAGGCTCACTCCTTTAACTAGGTCATAGCCTGATCTGGTAAACTCTCACTAAAATATCACTGCTTGTCAATGGTTTTGAATATTACCTTACTATAAAATTTTCATTTTTATAGAGAAATTTTGAAATGAGTGTTTTGACCCTATAGAATTGGTGGTAGAGAGAACCTTTGCTAGTATTTGAATTAAACAGTATAAGCAACTTTCTGTAAATGTAAAAATTGACCCCATAGACTAAAAAAAATGTATGAACTTTTTCACTACCTAATTTTGTAGAAGCTTTTTACAAAACTACGTTAAATTGTCTCATTTTTATTTGTAGCCTGGTGGAATGAAGGCAGGAACATTTGACCCTTACCCAGCACATTCTGCTGACCCTTATGTGGCTAAATTGTCAAAGATTTCCAGCAAAGTTGATAAGATTTTCCATCCACCAGGTGGACCAAAAAGCAGACCAATTGAAAGTATAATGACTTTGAGTGTCAAAAGGTAGGAATATCTTACATTTAGCCTATAAACCAAGAAAAAAATTGTTTTCAAGTTTTTGGCTTCAAAATTATATCTTTTATTTATACATACTTTTAAAAATAACAAGTCTGGGCAACTTGAGAAATCTCAGCTCCTTCTATGTACAGTTACCTGTCTTCTCTTGTGGAAGTTCTTTTTCATCTTCTGAAATTCTCAATTGAAAAGGCTTAATTTATCTGTACCCAACTATTCTGCCCATAATTTTTAAAGTTAATCTGTTAGTACCTTATTATGAGTCATTTGAGACTACTTGGATATTGATATTTGTAGTTGGCAGTACATGTTAACATTGGCTGTTTCTCAAAGGGAGTTTCTCAGCAATTGTAAGGAATCCTAATGATGCTTGAGAGCTCTGTAGTTAACTTTGAAATAATCTTCTGTGAAAACAGGAAATATTCTTGTTAGTTAAAAATAATAACATCACTTATAATGCTTTGAGAAAAAGTATATGTATATTACCAAAGTGTCTTAAAACTTCAGTTTTACCCACGTTTTGAACACTTTCAAAACTGAAAAGTTCTTTGGAGTTTAGAATACAAATTATAAAAAAACAATCAGTCATTTTATGTGTGTGTGTGTGTGTGTGTGTGTGTGTGTGTGTGCAGGATCATGAAGAAGTGGAAAAATCCATTTGATTACCTTTCTATCCATTGAAAAGGTTTTAATGCCATTTAAATAAGCCTACATATTTCTAACTGTGATGTACTCATACAATGAATTAAGTAAAGGACACAAAATTTACATTCTTTTCTTTTATAAAAACAGTAGTATATCTTTAACATTTGGAGATGGATTATAATAACATTATTATTATATCATGAAAATAAGACTGCCTTTCTTTGCAAAAGTGTATTCTAACTCAGTACCCATTAACTTCTTTAGAACAATGTATTTACCACCAGAGCTAACCAGCTAAAGACAAATTATTTAAAATTTTTATGAATAAATTAAAAAATGCTAGTGCTATTTATTACCTTTTACCTAATCAGAAATATAATTTTGAACACAGGACTCCTTTTGGATAGAAGACTTCATAAAAAGTTGATACTCTCTTAAAACTTTGATAATTTGGAGCAGTGTAACTTACATGATGGTGATACTCAGTACTGTTGTTACTCATGAGACTACTGAGAAGATTCAGTGGTGACCTTGATAACTAACAATGGCTTTTTTATATTTTATTCTCTCAGCATCCATCCAGAACTTCGATATGTATCAACTTTTCTGACTAAAGTATTTTAATCCATTCAGTCAGTTGTTTAAATTAAAAAAAAGTCTTTGAGCATCTTAACCTTTATATCATTCAGGGATTTATGTAGCATTAAATTTTGTGTTGAGAGTTTTCAAGATTAGGAAAATGACTTTAAATAGGGAAAACTTAAAATGTTATATAGTTTGTTACTTCAGACATGAACATTTACAAAATGAATGCATGTAAGCCCACTTTTTTGTGACATGATTACTGTATTTTATGTACTTTAAGATGTATTTTCTTCTAAAAGATTGAAATTATATTTTTCTGGTCTCACAGAGGCGTTAGCTTGAAACACCATCTATTTTCAAACATTTGATATACAGAACGGAAGGCCCTTTGTAATGTGGCTGTAACTACTTTCATGTTGTCTTTCTCCTTATTATTTTCATATATCCTTTTCTTCAGGCTCATGACATACATATAGCATTTTTTTGCCTTCTGCTATGTTGCTACTGTATATTCATTCTACCTTCTACCTGCTTTCTATCATCTCTTCTGTAACATCTACTGAGATCCTCAAATGGAGCTTCTGCTAAACTTTTCTCTATATAACCTATGTCTTTTATGTGTTATAGTCGTTTTCTACACATTATATATTGTGGTAGTTTTTGGTACATGTAACTGTGTTTTTTATGTTTTTCAAAACACCTCAATTTCCCCCAAGCAGCAAGTGTGTGTTATATAAAGTTATTTCTTGAGCATTTGTATGTGTCAATAGCATTAACTACAGAATGCTGTGTATATTTCCGTTGCCTCTAATACTATGTATGACATCTGTATTAAATCATGTGTGCATCTTATTAGGAGCATTGGAACCAATGTCTTCCCCATAAATTCAATTTCATTAATGTATTAATGTATATGTATTAATAGTATCACTGCAACTAACTGGAAGCATAGTACATTCAAATTTTATGTAAAATAAAATAACCACTCCCCCAAATTCCAATACAAAATACTTTGACAAAAGCTCTAAATAGCTATGACACCATCAAATTGTAAATAGAAGTTAAACTATGCAATTAATACAAAATCACTGACTTATGAGGTGCTATTATAAGTAAGGTAATGTAGGTGAAATGAATAGTTCTTATTAGATGCAATAATTAGCTAATTCAAGCTTTCTGAGCCTACCATGTGTTGCTGATACTTTATATGGTTTGTTTGTTTGTTTGTTTGTTTTTATTTTGTTATTTTTTGAGACAGAGTCTCATTCTGTTGCCCTGGCTAGAATGTCATGGCGTCAGACTAGCTCACAGCAACCTCAAACTCCTGGACTCAAGCAATCCTCCTGCTTCAGCCTTCCAAGTAGCTGGGAGTACAGGCATGTACCACCAAGCCTGGCTAATTTTTTCTATATATTTTTAGTTGTCCAACTAATTTGTTCCTATTTTTAGTAGAGACGGGGTCTCGCTATTGGTCAGGCTGCTCTTGAACTCCTGAGCTCAAACAATCCACCTGCCTCGGCCTCCAAGAGTGCTAGGATTAGAGGCATGAGCCACCACACCTGGCCCTTTATATGGGTTTGAATGAACAGATTTTAGAAATGTAATTTGAATGATGGCTTAACCCACATGGGTTTTAATAAGCTAATATAGATGATGATGGTAACTGATATTTTGCATATTTTATCTACTCTTCACAGCACTTTGGTGACAATTTTGTGGAATAAGTAAAGAAATTGATTTTGACCTAGAGAATCAATAAAAACTGATTATCACTGAGTTTTCTTTTTATGGTCAAATGATCCTATAGAGTATTAGACTTAGAGACAGGAAGATATGGAGCTTTTCTTCTATGTCTTTTGACTTTTAACCTTTGGCAAGCCACCTATCAGTACTTTGACCAACTTTACCTAATAGACAGTAAAATTAGAATTTTCTTCACCACACCCACCCTCAGATAGATGGAATTTTATGTGTTTGGGGTGTAGTATTTCAGATTTTCTCTGTGCTCTTTTCTATCCAGAGAACAAATGTGAGAAAGTTCTGTGATGCCACAGGATGTATGTTTGAAGCAGGAAAAAGAGAAGAGTAGTTGGTTGCTCTTTTAGTAATCTTGAATTTATTGAAATTTCTTTCTTTTTATGTTATCACAAACATTATCCTAAATCAAGTTTTATTTTACTCTAATTTTAAAACTAATAAACTTTGGACAGTAGTATTTAACAGTTGATTTCATAATTGTTTTCCTTCTGAAATTAAGTTTTCTAAGTATATCTGACTTTAATAAAGAGAAATTTTTTAAGTTTGTGAGAAAATTTTGGTTTTGGATTATTAATATGTTATAAAATATATTACTTTAAAATTTTTTAAGGCAAAAAAAGTTTTTATAAGAATGTAGATATATTACCTGTACCTATAAAATTAAATGTGCATTTATTTTCCAATTTTAGGGCACTAAATATGAAGAACTACAAGACTGCCTCAGTACAGCCCTATTAGCAACTGGGAGATAAGTAGCTAATTAGATCCTGACTACCAGCAATTCATTATCAAGAGCTAATTATTTGAAAAAATATTAGATATTGTGGGACAGATAGTTCAAGCATTTAAAAGAAATTTAAACCTACAACTCTAATACTCTTCCTTATTGTATTACTACTACTTAATCAATAAATAGTATTTGCTAATAATTTAACATGTGATTGCTAATCTGTTTTTAGATCTATATTTCTGAGCAGAATATAATTTTTAGAGATTTTATGAAATCCTGAAGTATAGTATATCATTTGAAAGCCTTTACTCCTAATGTTAAATAATTGCAGGGTTGGAGGGTAGGGCTGTGGAGGTGGGGGCTGGAGGGGTAGGAAGTATACAGTAAATTCTTAACTTGCTCTTTCTTCTTAGAAGTATTGAAAATTGGATTGACAGCTATCCAAGTGCCATAGCCTATTTAACATTTTTAACATCAAGGATAAATATTAGATGCATTTATAGTGCACAGTTTCATGTATATACACATTATATAGTGAGGCAAATGCTTCAGTTTATGTGGTGTCAGGCCTCCTACTTATGGTTTATATAGAACATCAGATTATTTAGCCAATGGCAGAATGTGTTGGGTGAAGGAGGGGAGTATCTTATAAAAATTACAAAGTTGCAAGATGGATGAGGTTCATCTTTGGTATCCTCTCTAGCTTTGCAAAGCTGCCTCTCCTGGAGCATCCCACCTAAGTCCTACCCTCTAGTTTACCATATTAACAGATTAAAGGAGAAAAAGCACATGATCACTTCAATAAATGCAGAGAAAGCATTTGACAAAATTCAATAAGGAATTATGTAGCAAGGAGTCTTGGAAGATAGAGATAGTGTCTCTGTCTGGAGCAAAGGACAGGTTTGTTTACAGCCTTGGAGGTAGAGATAGTGTCTCCTCTGGAGCCAGGGTAGATGTGCTCTTGCTGTCCAGTATAATAAAGACAATGTTTCCATCTACAGCAAAGGTAAGGCATCTTACTACACATTATAAAAGATGTGGGTTCTCTGAACTTCTTTACTATAATCTCAACCCACTGAGTAGCCCTCTTCATGTTGCCTATAGAAATTGGGGCATGGAGAACTGATGCAAAAATGCTGATACTCTGGCTATTGCTATTGTTGTAACAAACTGTCCTTTATCTCTGACCAAGTAGTCTCATGTCTTCTACTAGAATCCATGAAATTGTGGCAATCTTAACATTATTAGCTTACTAGTTGAGTAAAATCTCAGATTCTTCACAGTTCTTGATAATATACAAATATATACTAATTCTAATTTCTAATTTTAAAAACCAGTCTACTCTAATATTAATAAATTACAAGGTAAATGTAATCCTATGTAAAAGTGAATTTAAAATTATTTTATGAGGAAAAAAGTACTTGGACAAAGGTTTTTGAAACATTGATTTCAGAAATTTATTTACATATCTTGGATGGAAACAATTGATACAGTTTACTTGGAATTCCTGGGGGAAAAAAAAGAATTTTTTTTAAGGTGGAGTGCTAATTATACTCCAGAATGACAATAATTAAAATCTCCCTGCTCCCTGCTAAAATTGCTTTGTGCATATAAAATGTAAATAAGTAATATAAATAATATACATTTCATCTAAAGAAAAAAAATTCCTGACTAATTCCACTATATAATAAATTGGATACAAATCTTACAAAACTAAATTGTATGCATCTTAAAGTTTTCTGCTTATTTCTATACTCTGGCTAGTGCCCAAAAAGGCTAGAAGAATCTTAAACACATCTCTAGAATCTACCACAACATACATACCTTTCAAATCAGGAGCTAATGGCCTACTCTTAGGACTGGAAGTGTCTTCATAAGTATCATAGTTGTCAAAATGGAATTTCTCTCTTCTGGAAATGTAAGCTGTTTTTGATAGGTCACTATGCTGACTACAAATTTTATCACTTAAACTTGAATATTCTCGTTGAAGATTCCGCATCTCAAATTCCAGGGTATCCCTTTCATTTTCTATACTTCTTACATAGTTTTCTAGAAGTATTTTGTCTTCAGTAAGTCTACTGATGCTGTTTTCAAATTTTATATTTTCTTGACTATTTTTCTTTAGTTCTTCTTTCAGAATCTCATTATCTGTTTTAATTTCCATTACCATTTTTGATAATATTTCACATTCCTTGCCAATTTCAGACAACCTGTTCTTATAAATACTTGCTTCTGATTTTGCATTTTTTATTTCTTTCAGAAAATTCTCTTCTGCAGTAGATTGGTAGGTTTGGATATTCTCTATTTCTCTTTCCATCATTTGTCTAGCAGCAGTAGATTCTTGTAATGTTGTTTCAAGATTAAGTTTTTCATTTTTAACTGTTTCTATTATTTGAAGAAGTGTCTCTTGTTCAGTTTTTGCTAATCTTTCCTTCTCTTTTAGCTGCATTATCTCTAATTGGTTTTCTTTTAGTTCATTTTCATGTGAGCTTTTTTCCTTTAGAAGCTGGTATGTTTTTTTCTCTAACATTTGTTTTTCATCTTGAATCAACAGAATATTTGTTTTCATTGCTTCCATTTCTATATTCATTCGATTATTCTCATTATTGACAATGGCCATATCATTTTGAGTTTTGTGTTCCTTACTTTTTAGTTGATCTAATACTTCCATCATTTGTTGCTTCTCCAAAGAGAGTTGGCTATTTTTTTCCTCTAGAGTTTTGTTTTGGCTTTGGAGAACATTATATTTACTAATTATTTTTTTTAATTCTTTAAGACACTCCTTGCCATCTTCTTCTGTTTTAATTAAATTAGACTGAATAATGTTCTTTTCTTCTATCAGATTCTTAAGTTGTTTTTCATATGTTTCAATTTTCTGTATCAGAGATTGTGTGGTAAAGACAAGAGGTTTTATTTTGGTCTTAAGGTTTAGATTTTCATTCTCCAGTTCTGTTACTTTTTTCTGTATCTGCATAGATTCTTTTAGGTAATTCTGTAAGTATTGAATTTTTGCAACACACTGCTCAGTAACAGAATTGACTTTGGATGTTTTCTGATTTTCAAATATTATTGATCCTTGTTCTGTTATAAATGGTTGCCTTTCTTGGTCTTTCATGTCATGTTTTGTTGGGTCAAGGAATGACAGTGTATATCTTGGTACCCTGGAATGGAATTTTAAATCTGTAATACTCTTGCCTGTGATGGGAATTTCCTTATTGTTTTTCTCATTCTTCTTTCCCTTGTGTATTTCACTCTTAGATAACTTTTTACATTTCCTACAAAAATTCACATGGATTTTTGACACTGTCTCCCTGAATGGAAGTAATTTGTTTACTAACGCCTCTAATTCTGAAATCCTCTTTGATTTTATGTCTTCATTTAAGTTACCTTCTGTGTTTTCTTCCTTAACAAAGTTAATTTTTTCCTTATGAATAGGGGACAGGTCATATTTACCATTACTTTGAATATTTGTATCAGTTTTTAAAGCTTGAAGTTCAGTTGTAAGTGCCAGTTCCCTCTCATGTGACTTTTGAAGCTCTTCCTTCATTTGTTTGATAGAGTAGCAAATATCATCCAAATTTTCACAGAATCCATGCTTGAGAAAAGGCACAGTAATTTTGGATTTATCCAGAATTACTGTATCAGCTTGAGACATCATATTTTGAGGGGAAGTAGGTAGAAAACTATGAAGGTTATTATAATTCTTCAACATTTCAGAATTTTCTGAAGGGTTCACAATTACATTTACAGATGAATTGTCTGTTGAAGTTCTCAGAGTTAATATGTCGTTGAAATGTATCTGGGATGGAATATTTATATTTTGAGGAAGACTGTTAACATTATCACTAATGAATTTTTCTTCCACTGAATGAAGAGTCCTAGAATCTTCAAAATGATGCATTTTCTCCATAGAAAGGATTCCTGCTGGGTTCTCTATAGGCTAGTAACAATAAAAAGAGTGCTATAAATGTACTGTCATTTGCCACATAGCCAAGAAATTAAGATATTTTGTGGAGGATTTATTTATACAACCAAAACAAGCATTTTATTCATTTCTACAGAAAAAAAAAAGCCCACTGAGTATGATTCATTTTCTCCAGAAACTCTGGTCTTGACAATTTCCTTAGAATTTGTACTTACTTCCTTAGGGGGTGAGATACATAGGCCAACCCCCCAATTTCAAAAACAGAAATTTAGCATCCTTCAAGAGACCACCATAGGTGGGGAAGAATGAAGCAATAGGTCAAATGGGAGTTTAAGGAATGAATATTTCCACTGCAGGGCTCTCTGTCAACCTTAGCTTGCATTTCTAGTTCCGGGTGATTTTAAGGGCTGTGACTATCCTGTAAATGTGAATCAGTGTGGACACAGTGATGGTAACTCTGCTTTGGAGCTGTTCCAGGGAATTCACCCCAGGTCTAGGTCAATCCTAAGTGAATAGATAGGCTATAAAAACTGCCTTGTATTTGAATTTACTTGGGAATTGTTTGATATCTAGACTAAGGCAAATGTGCCTATAGACTCTCTTAAGAAAAATGGGGAAATTGTGGAAGTACAGAGGTAAACGCACATCTTTTAAGGTTTTCAGGACAGGAATTTCCTTATTTTCATCTCTGACAGTCCATTCTTCCTGTAAAGAAGGGGAGAATGCAACGGTGAAGATAAACTGGTGATAGTCACATTTTTGAAGTACCTACATATAGAAATGATTTGTATAGAATAACATACCAAATCCTTTTCAATGCGTGAGCTGAATGTTAGATTTTTGTCTGAGCTACATTGAGGGTTTTCTACTTCAATAATACTTTTGTTCAATATTTCACTGATTTCAGATTGTACCTTTAAAAGATAAATTGAGAATGTTAGACTTTGATTACAGATTTGTAAACTTATGAGTGTATGGGAATAATAGATATTATAATTAAAAGATACCTTTAAATTTTCTGCCCATAAAAATTCTTTCCCATCATATAGAATATAAAGTAAATTTACTTAATTTATTATAATCTCTATCATAAAGGAATCTTTAAGAAAATTATGCCTTTATTATATGATTATAAAATCAGAAAAACTTAATTTAGTAAAACAATAAAATTCTGTGAACTACATTCAAGTAATTTTAGATGTTTGACTTTTACGTTGTAGAAATGAGATCTTTGATCCCTGTCATCAGAGTGGAGTCTATTCTGTCACCCTCAGGAGGAGTTTATCTTCTCTTCCCACTTCTGTTCAGGTGCTTTTAGTATATGAACATCAGGATCAAGTTTCTATTGAGTCTTTAGTGAACATGAGTGTGTTATACACCCCTGATATCCATACCCTAGCCTTCTGTTTACACCACTCCTTATTTCTTCTGGATGAAGCCCACGTGCCTTTGGTGATACTGATTCTACCTCTAGCTCCTGGGGCGGTGTGTGACTCAGAGCTAACCAGTCAGAGAACAGCATCTGTCTGGACCACGATTGGTTCAAGTATTGCACGGGACCCAATCTGGGGCAGTCCGAATCAGGCCCGGGACCTTGGTATTATAGAAACATTAAGAGCAAAGCGTACTCTCTTTTCTGACTTGAATCTTGAAGGATAAAGGACCAGAGCTGTAAGCAGACTTTTGCCATCATAACGAATCCAAGAATCCACTACTGTGGAAAGTGGAATCAAGAGACAGAGCGAGACTTGTTCCTGATGCCACGAGTCCTGACCACAGGGATTAAGCTGTCCTGAAGTGAGCTATCTCCAGGACTTCCAGTTGCTTGAACTATTAAAGTACATTTTTTTCCCTCAACCAGTTTGAACTAGATTTTATATCACTTGTAATGAGAGGCCCTATTTGTAGACTATCTCTAGGTAGCACTTTAAGTGTGTATTTTAAAAAATCAGTGAGTACTATCTCTTTTTGGCTTGTAATCAAATACAAGCATAACAGAGAGAAGAATGTAGTTTCCTTAAAACAAATTTTGAGCCTAGACTATGTTGTGACATCTGTTATATTAAATTCTATATCAATGAATCAACTGGCTAGTGATTATGAGCTTGGAAGATACAACTGTACTTTAAGTTTAAATATTTCATATATAGAGATGAACAGGAACATACCATGCTAACATTCTGCAAAGTCTGCATTCGCAGAGCCTGAAATGATTCCAGCTGATGCTGAAGGACCTATAACATCAAAGTATGAAATTGAATACTTTTAGGTAGGTGAACATATTCTTGAATTGTTACGATTTTTTTTAATATCCCCTAAAGTTGCCTATTACCAGAAAGGATCCCATGAGGGTCAGGTGTCTCACATCCTTCATCATTTTTGGTAACTCTCCAACACATTCTCATGAGGTGTTTTGGAGGATAAAGTGAAAGAACCCATACGCATTTAGGAAATATTTATTCTGAAAAAGATCAGCCTTTACACAGGATTTTGGAGATAATAAAATGAAATATACTCACTTTCAGTGCCGACTGTGGTTGGATTTGATTTTCTGATTGTGATATGCAGCCATGTTCTAAGAAGCAAAATTGAAAAACCACATGATTTAATTCTCAAATTTTAATTTTAAACAGCTGTGATAGAAAATAGTCTCCTAACTTTCTTGGAAAGTGAGACAGAGAGATAATGAGAACATTTGATACTCCCACTACTCACATAATAAGTTTAGGAAATAATTCTCACTTGACTTAAAATACCCACTTGAGGTTGTAATAGTATCTTTACTTTTGTAGTAAACCATTAATTTGCAACACCAAACTTGACTCAAATATCTTTGTTTCTGGGATACAAACTACATTCTTTTTAAAAAACAAAAAAACTAATAATCCTCATGTTATAGGAGACCCTTGGCAAAGTATTATATAGGACTCAATATCTATGAAATTTCCACGGGATGGTTTTTTCCCTTATGGAAAACAAGTTGGATTGACAGCATAATTTTTGTCTTGTTCTTAAGCAAAGTGCCATAAAGATCCATGTGTTCCTTCCCTTGGGAAAGGCAGTCTCATGTGCACAGTCTTTGGATTGCCTCTCAGCATTATATATATATATATATATCTTCCACATCTACTGCCCGATTTTCATGATATTTGCCTTGGGCCTGGAACACTTCTTTACCAAGAGATAAAGAGTCCTCACAGCCTGTGCTGGACTTGGTACCTTGTGTGGAAATACCTTTCCCTGTTTCAAACTCAGTGTGTACTCCTTTGTTCTGCTTAAGTGTGTGTGTCCTATGGCTTGGGCCAATCTCCTTGCTGGGAGGGGACAGGTCCTTCTGCTACAGCACAAGAGGGGTGTGTGCAGGCCAGTGGCCTTGCTTTGGCTGTAGGAGTGACCCTCTGGCTATGGGGAACGGATACCCGCTACTAACACTAATCTGGCCCTGTTTCTATGTGAGTAAAGCATCGTTCCATCTAGTGTTTGACTGTTGTGTTTTCCTTGGTGACTCCGATGCTAGGATGCAATAGACAGAAGTATTTGAACTTCTCTTGATAAATAGGCAGGATGACACTTGCTTGAGACCTTCCTAGATAGATTATAGATCTACAACAGGGGAGAGACTATATAATGTTGGCAGATTTCCTAACATACATCCCTCTTTGTCCGAATATTAGGTTACTTGCTTGCTGTGTAAATTTTTAAATTAAAATATGTAAAAACTTTCAGTGCCTTAAATAAAATGAGAGCTACGATTGAATGTTCTCCGAGGCTGACAATTTCTGCCCTATGAGAAGGTTTTAAAAAGGTTAGCAAATCTTCTCCATCGGATTGGCAGTCTGCCGGTTGCAAAGTCCAGGCACCCCCTCTGCCATCTGGCCTCACTACCAAAAGAGCAGCACTGGCTCAGAGCCTGGGGCTACCGGCCAGTTGAAGAATCTCACCTTCAGCTAGAGGGCAGGGAGGGATGGCGAGTCTATCCTGATCTTGCTTAGCTTGGCCTCTTAGTGGGAATAAAATGTCAGTTAAATTCCTAGTAGTTTGAACTGTTCATCTTGTTGAGACAAAAAAGAACTGAAGGAAGGCCGGGACCAGTACAGGAAGGCATCCCAAAGTTCTTTAGACCTTAAAGTAATGTCTTCTAATAAACTCAAATAGATCAAAGTGCAAATCAAGAAGATATATACCTAGAATCCCACTACCTAGAACTAACCATTGTTAATTTTAGGTACCCATCTTTCAATCAGCTGTCTATGAACATGTGGAAAAAAGAGAAATGATTTTAGAACAGTGAGTGGGATCATTTTATACATGCTACTTTTACATAAAGAATATTAAATCTGTATTTACTTGAATTTAACAAAGTAAAAAATTGCAAATAGTGGAAGTTATTGCTAGTATTCATATTTTTTCACTATAGAAAGATTCTTTCTAAGAGATCCTTCTAAACTGAAGATATATATCATGAAAAGGATTAAAAAGTTAAAATCTTTATGCTTTTTAATAACATACATTTCTATTGTATTCAATGTTCATTTACTCCCTGCCAAGAGAGATGAGAAAATTAGCATTATATCCTTCCACATCTGTCCTCCTTTTTCATGATATTTGCTCGTATATTATTTTCACACTGATGTTTTATGATGTTTACATTCTGTTCTGTATCCACAATTCCCACAAAGGTCTTTATTTAAACATAAAGATAGGATATCATTCTTTTTTTTTTTTTTTTCTTTTTATACATATTCTCAATTTTTTTCACGGGCTGTAGTTCTATGGCATAAGAATAGCTAACATAAACCTCAAATTCCTGGGCTCAAGCCATCCTCCTGCCTCAGCCTCCTGAGTAGCTGGGACTACAGGCATGAGCCACCATGCCCGGCTAATTTTTTGTTTCTATTTTTAGCTGACTATTTAATTTTTTTCTATTTTTAGTAGAGACGGGGGTCTTGCTCTTGCTCAGGCTGGTCTCAAACTCCTGACTTCAAGCGATCCTCCCGCCTTGGCCTCCTGGAGTGCTAGGATTATAGGCATGAGCCACCGCGCCCGGCCGGGATATCATTCTTGTAAATATCTTCAGCCTTCAACTTTATACTTATTGGTGTTACTGTTTAAAATTCCATATCTTTCCTGTACCTGCAGCAATAGGTTCCCTTTTCTGTTCAGATTTCCTTTGTTTCATTATGAGGACTTGCAAGTTCAAAGCTAAATATAGGATTCCTTTTGCTAAAACCAAGTAAGAAATATGGGACCAAAGGAAACATACAGACTTGATAAAGGGATATAGTAAACGATAGATTTTAAAGAAAGAACAGTGGGATATATACCTAGCTTCTATATTTATTTTTCATTTTCCATCTCTTCTTCCTTTGTTGGTCACAGGACTGTGTAGTTACCAGGCTGCTGCTTTTCATATGGCTCATGTTTAACCTGAGTAACTCTGTTCAGAATTTCTATTTCCATTGACATAGTGTAGAAGATTTCTCTTGATATCCATCCCTAAGTACCACTAGTATTATATATCCCTCTAAGCTATAGTTTCAGGGTGAGGGTATTTTCCTGTCCATTTTTTCTATAGCCTAAAAATTGGGTGCAGGGGTCTGGAGGAGGAGAGAGCCTTTGGAGATGTGTTGAGAGCCTTTGTTGGAGGACGCAATCTTTGTTGTTGTGTTGTTCTTTGAGACTTTTGTTATAAATCTAGTGGGAGGTGTGTCCTATTACCATAAGGTACTCTCTTGATTTGGGCCATTCTTTCAATTTAGTATGGAGCTCTGGAACTAGGATTGCCACATATGATTGTTTGGGTTGTTCACTGCACAAGGGCTCCTGGCCAAAAAGGATATATGGAGGCTGAAATCCATCCCATGCTCCACTCTATTCGGCTACCCAGCACCTTGTGTGGGTTTGCATCCTTCTAGAGGAGGGTGGATCTTTCTCTAATGCACACAAAAACATTCTATGGGCTAGTGGCAGCCATACCCAAAACCTCTCCTTTCCTCAAAGTAAGCTCCTGTTAATCAATATCCAGGTTTACCTGTCTGTTCCAGCACAGCTCCCTCTACCCACCCAAACCCAATCAACAGAAAGCCACAGGTATTTCCTCTTTCTTTCTGTATTGATACATGGGGGGGGGCATTAATGAGTAGTTTCAGGATTTTGACTTGCTTTATTGCTTCTGAAAGTCAGGGGCAGAGTTAGGAGCAAGGCTATGGTTTGCTTTGCTGGAATCTTCTGTTTTTATCTTTGACTTCCACTTGTCAATTTTATGTCCTGAAAGGGTACCTCCTCTTCCTTCTTTGGGTTCTAGTGGCGAATTTTTTGCTGATTTTCTAGCACTTTTTTTTGTTGTTGTTAATTCCATTTGGTAGTGGAGGAGGGAGATATGGGATATTCTTTTGCTCTGAAATCTCTCCCTGAGAGTCTAGAATAATTTTTATAACTTAATGATACAGCCTTTTTTTGGTTTCACGTTTTAGTGGTTCATTCCTTCAACAGCATCATTCATTTGAATATTGAGTGTGCCGTTTAGGGTGTGCCCTATGGTAGGAGCTAAAGATACAGCAGTGACCAAGACAGTCAAGGCACCTGCTCTCGGGGGGCCTACATTCTAAAGGAACAAACAGAGAAAGGGAGCGAACAAAGAAATAAACACGGTACTTGCAAAATGATAAATGACACAAAGAAACTAGGCAGCGCTGGTAAGTAGGGAGGTGGAGAGCGCTGGATAGGATGGGTAAAAAAGCCCTGGCCAGATGAGACTTGGCTTTGCCACACACTCGCTGTGAGGGTGACTCTAGGTAGGTGTCTAGTTTGCAGGTAAAGCCCTGAGTGCAGGGCATGCTACACAGTAAATGCTCAAGAGAGATTTCCTAACTCATTACTGCAGAGGTGAGACGATGATAGTTTGATAAATTTAAAATTTCTAGTCAAGATGGAGGGGAGATAGGCGACTTATAACTCTCCAGTGTTTCCATTTTGCTCACAATAAACCCCAAATCCTTCCATGGAACTACAAAGCCCCCTCCTCTTACTCATTCTGCGCTGTTCACAGGCTGTTCTTTCAAACACGCCAGCCATGCTCCCGCCTCAGCGCCGGGGCAGCTGCTGTCCCCCCTGTCTGAAACGCTCTTTCTTGGAAATCGGCATCGATTCCTCCTCCACCTCTTTCTGGTCTTCGCTCACATGTGGCCTGCTGAGCGAGGTCCTGTCCTACCACCCTCTGTAGAGTTGCACACTCTCCCACCTCTGCCACTCCACACCCTCCCCTGCCCTGCTCTCGGCCTTACTTCCTCCATAGGACTCACGCCCCTCTTACACACAGTATCCTTTCTCTGTTTGTTCCCCCGCTACAAGTTAAGCTTCATACGGGCAGGAATCTTGTATGTTTTGTTTCCTCTTGGATCCCCAGTACCCAGAACAGCACTTGATACCTAGCAGGTGCTCAGAAATAGTTGTTCAATAAATGAATGAATGAGTGAAGGCTTGGGCAGAACAGGGCTGCTGGGAACAACACACTGGACATCCTGAAGTTCAAAAGTATCTCTCACACACCCATTCCAGTAAGTCAAGGGTTAATTAGGTTAACCACTAGTTCTTCTGAAATCAAAGAGACCTTGGAAACATTATACAACTTTCTAACTTGGCAGTGTTTATGCAAATTGGGTCACTATTCTGTCAGTACTCAGGGAATGGATCACTTGGTGACAATGAAGTGTAGGCAGGAAACAGAAAGAGGGGAGGGCACAAGGTCATACCTCCTAACCTTGCTTGTACTTGCCGCAGGAAATCCCTGCCGTCCTTGGCAGCAGCTGCCTTAGGAGACCTGGCATTGAGTGAGAACCTGCCCTGTGCTAACCCGGCCCTTTAACCATTGTGTTCTAGCAAAAAGACTATAACTCTTAAACAAATACATGTGCTAATTTGCATGTAACTTTATTTTCTGTACACGCTGACATTTTCCTCTAGAGCCCTAAGTCTCCCTCATATTATAAAACATGTGACTTTACTAAATTAAGTTATCTCCATCTCTTCTGACCTTAAACAGTCTCTTCGAGGTAAACACTGAGCTGACTCAGTGTCTAAACTTTCTGTGAGGACTCTTTCTCCCCTGTTCAGGGGTCCCCTGTCCCCCTCTTTGCTGCACAGGGAAGCCTACATGTCCTCATGGACAGATGTGGGAGGCAGAAGGGTGGAGAGGGGTCTGGCCAGTCACTATCCCACCAGCCTCCCCGGGGATGTTGCTCATCGTGGTGGTGCCGGGGCTGCAGCTATCATTCTTTTGCTGAGGTGTGGCTGTCTCTAGCCTCTTCTTTCAGGGCCCTTAACAAGGTATTTGATTTGTGAAGGTGAGAAATCCTGTCCCGACCCCAGGCCCCTGCTGGCTCAGCACTTTTCTCTGCACCTCTGTGTGGGGATCACCCACATGCCACAGGTGGGTTGCGAACCATCCCTGTCTGCATCTGGCATCTCACTCCGAGCACCAGGCCCCTCTGAGAGGTGGATGGCTTGGGCTTCTCTCAAGGAAGTGAGACTCCAACTTTAGTGCTCTCAGATTCCCCTAGCTGGGTGTTTACACATATCTCATTCATGGTTTTGTGGACCTAAACATCCTCCCTGTGCAATATCCTGCAGTCCACAAATATTTACTGTAAAAAGTAATTTTCTTTAGAAAAAGTATACAGTCAGCCCTCAGAATCCTCTGGGGATTGATTCCAGGACTCCCCCAGATACCAAAATCTGCAGATGCTCAAGTCCCTGACATAAAATGGTGTCGTAATTGCATATAACCTGTTCATATCCTCCTGTGTACTTTAAATCATCTTGAGATTACTTATAATTTCCAGTCCAATGTAAATGCTATGTAAATGGTTGTTATATTGCATTTTAAAAATTTATATTTTAAAAAATTGTATTGTTACTTTTTACTGTTTTTTTTTTCTACCCGAATATTTTCTAACTGCGGTTGGTTGAATTTGATAATTCGGAACCCATAGATACAGAGGACCGACTGTATATTGTTTTAGTGTCTGTCCAAAAATAAATCCCCAATTCTTATTTGGCATTCAGAAAAGCAGTATATAGAGAGTAGTGGTTAAGAACTGTACTCTGGAGCCGCCCTGCTGAATGCCTGCTCTATCCCTTGCTACCTGTGTGGCCTTAGGAAGTTAGTAAACCTCCCTGTGCTTGTTTCCTCACCTGTGAAGTGGGGATAATGGCAGTACTACTTCACAGGGCTGTTGTGAGGATTAAATGCTTAACGTGCATTAGAACAGCACCTGCGAAGAGGGCCCTGCTGGCTATTGTTAGCATCCTAATAATAGTTATTTAATACTAGAAGCACACCAGTTGGGCGTACTTAAGCAAGGCGTGTAGTAAAAGGAGGCTTTTACGGCCGTCAGCGCCCTGGCCTTGGCGATTTTACCTGTTTCACTGCCGCTGCTGTCCTTTACCCCCTCCGAGGACTTTAGGATCTTGGACGCAGAAAGGAGAACGGAGTCGACTTCATCCTTTTCTTCCTGTTGCTTTTCTGTAAGAGAACCGGGCGGTTCCGCGGGAGGCGCCGGGCTCCCCGCAGCGGCCGCTGGGGGGCGCGGTGGAGGCGTACGGGGCGACCCCGGCTGGGGACCGCAGCGGCGCTGGGGCCTAGACGGCGCTTTTCCGCCGGGGCTGAGCCGGAGAGGGGCGGGGAGCCCCGGAGACGCGCAGTCGGGCGGACTCGGGAGGTCCCCAGACTTGCGGGGCAAGGGCCCGGACCCCACTCCCGCTCCCCTCCACTCCCCGGCGGGGCCGGCGCGGCTCTTACCCGGGCTCATTCCTTCTGCCCAGGCCTCTCTCCAAACCGCCTTCTCCCACGCATTCCGCTCCGTCCCTGCTCGCCGGGCATCCCGTTGCCGGGTAACGGGGCGGCCGGGACGCCGCGCCCCGCCCCCACCCTTGGCCGCGAGCGGAGGTGGCGCGCGCTGGGGCGGGTTGGGCGCGGGAGGCGGGGGTGCGCTCGGGCTGCGGGTCCCGGGTTGTGCCCTGCATCTCGCGTGGCCTCGGCGGGACGCTTTTCCCGCGGCAGCGGCGCCTGGGACAGCTGCGTGGGGCGAAGGGCCTGCCCTTTGCTGTGTCCTCCCAAAGCAAGGGACAGTCCTGCGTGGGCGTTTTCTCTCGCGTCCTCGCTGCTGAGCAGAACTTGGTCCTGATCATGGTGCTCTTTTAAATAAAAGTTTTAAATGAGTATATATTATTTATTTTGCAATAACAACCATTACACATAAAAAATTCAAATTTTAAATCGCAATAATGAGGAATATAAAGTCACCAGGATAGCCTAAGCAACATAGAGAGAGCCTGTCTCTAGAAAAAATTTTAAAAATATGCCGAGTGTGCTGGCCCGCGCTTGTAGTCCCATCTACTGGGGAGGCTGAAGCAGGAGGATAGCTTGGGCCCAGGAGTCTGAGGTTGCAGTGAGCTAGGCTGATGCCACTGCACTCCAGCCTGGGTGACAGAGAGAGACGTTGTTTCCCTCCCCAAATAAATAAAATAAAGTTAAAAAGTCACCAGGATATAACAATGTGTTATGTAATAAAAATATATAATAATAATACGTGGCTTGCTTTCATAGAAATGAAACTCCTTATTATAGTTTTAATGTTTACTTGTTCTATTTCCTGTCTCCTATACAAATAATCTCTATAGGAGATTTCACAGTCTTTCTTGTGGCATTATAGGCAATTTTAGTAAATTATAATTTGAAGAATTTCTGTTCTCCATTGCTCTTTGATATTGGTAAAGTTAACTTTTTCTGGAGCATTACAAAAGTTTTTACCAAGATGTTTATTAAATTACTACTGTAAAATAAATTGCTTTACCTCAAAGGGAGAATGTAGAAAGGGTAGTACTACTTGTAGCTCTTTGACATATCACTGTATTACTTTCCATAGAGGTTGTACTAGTTTGCAGTCCCAACTTTAAATTTCTTAGAAAGTCAAATCTATGTTTGGAATTTCTTTTAAAATCTTGCTTGCAAAGGTCTTTTCCTTATAATTAAAAGATAACAAAAATGTGTTTCCCCATAGCTCTTTTAACAAGTGTGTTTTTAAAATTTAAAACATTTCTTCATGAAAATGAAAATGTCA